>CAUYPO010111200.1:0-20423 GCA_963574435.1 Cheirogaleus major
TAGGGCTTATATTGTGCAAATGATTAGAAATCCTGCTAGGGCTTATTTTATGGGTAGGTCTTATTTTCAGGGAAACACGGTAGGTGAGCTCATGAAGGTGAAAGTGTCAGTAGAAGAGGAGTCACATAAGGAAAGAAACCATCTTATTCATCTTTCTTTTCTTTCCTTTTTGTTTCTTTAAGAGATAGGGTCTCCCTATATTGCTCAGGCTGGCCTCGAACTCCTGGGCTCAAGCCACCCTCCCACCTCACCCTCCTGAGTAGCTGGGAGGCCACTACAGGTGCACCACTCTGCCCATCTTATTAATTTTTTTTTTTTTGAGACAGAGTCTCAACTCTGTTGCCCAGGCTAGAGTGCTGTGGCATCAGCCTAGCTCACAGCAACCTCAAACTCATGGGCTCAAGCAATCCTTCTGCCTCAGCCTCCCAAGTAGCTGGGACTACAGGCATGTGCCACCGTGCCTGGATAATTTTTTCTATATATTTTTAGTTGGCCAATTAATTTCTTTCTATTTTTTCAGTAGAGACGGGGTCTCACTCTTGCTCAGGCTGGTCTCGAACTCCAGACCTTGAGCAATCTTCCTGCCTCGGCCTCCCAGAGTGCTAGTACCAGTGCCTGATACAAATATTTTTAGTAATCAATATATTTTTTAAAAAGTTAAGTCTATGAGTGTATAAATTAATAAATGGATGAATGAATAAAGAAACTAGCACAGGTGCCTGGAACACAGGATATATTCAATAAATGTTCCTTTTCTCTCCCTCACTTTGGAGCTTAAAAGCTATAATTTGAACTCTCTGTGCCTGACACTTGGTAGGCTTTGATTAGTGATTGTAGGTGGAATGACTGATTCTCGGGAGCTCTGAGCCTTTGAAGCCACGAGGAAATGTTTATCTTTTCATCTACAAGCAGAGGTCAGTGTTCTGAGCTCTATTGAGTGATATGCTACCTTGGCCAGGGCTTCCTTCCATTGCAGGGTAAGAGCCACCCATCTTCTAAGCCAACCCTGGCCTGGTGGTTACCCAGACTCAGTGTCAAGCCCAGCTTCATGCACCAGCGGAGGGGAGCAGCAACTGCTTCCAGCGACAGAACAGCTGGCAATGGGGATATGGCCGCCAGTGAGCAGAGGATTTACTCTGCCCTGCCAGACTCAACCTCATTCCATTCCTCTACCCTGCTTCCTTTTCTTTGTCTTCTCAGGGTTTCAAATCACAATCCCTTATATCTGGTGAGTGAGTAAATGAGTCTCTAGAAGAGTTCCTGGCATATAGCAGTTGCTCAACAAATACTGGTGGAATGGGTAAATGAATAAATGAAAACAGGATTGAAGGAAGAGACAAGCTGACTGATGTGTGTCTATTTATTGGCACAGGGTCCTATAGGGCCAAGTCCACACCCTCCCCACCCTCTTCCCTGTAAAAATAAACTCTGTCCTTCCCTCTGCCTGCTCTATCTGCTTTTCTGCTTGCCCCAGGAAGAATTAGTCACCCCCTAAGACTTGTGCCTTAAGATACAGAAACCAGCACCCCCTACACATTCACACTTCCCCTCTCAGCCCAGGGATACAGGGCAGCAGGGAAGCTTTCACAGGCTCTTAGGCTTCTACTGGGAGCTAAGCACAGGGCATCTGTCAGTGACGGCTGGCAGCAGTACGTACTGGAAACAGCAGCACAAGGACAAGGAGCCTGGGAGTGGGGGTAGCCCCTGAGGGTGGGGCTGCAAGGTGGCACTGAGTGAGCCCTGGGGAGAAGCAGGGAGATATACCACCCAGGCCTGCAAGGTCCGAGTGGGGCAGGTATAGCAACCCCATGAGTGAGCTTGAAGTCAGAGGAGGCAGACTCTGTCTTGGGGAAACTGGCACTCCAGCCCAGACCTCTTCCAGGCAGGGTGACACAGAAGGATGTCACAGTGAATGGTGGGGCTCTGCTGGAGGCAGAGGCACAATGTGGTGGTTAAGGAGGGACCAGTACTCATGTCACCTGTGCTGTGGCAGGGCTAGACCCAGCACAGCTTGCATTTGCTTTCTCCTAACCCAGGGGCAAACAGTTTTTCTGGGAGAACCACCCCAGGCTCTGGCAACAGCCAGGCATTCCTCCCTGACCCAGGTCTACCACACCTCGCACAGCTGCCCTGGGTTCATGGGGGAGCCAACAGGACAGCCGAAGTGCCGCAGGAAGTCACGGGAGTTGGAGAGGGTACCCAGCACTCGGAAGCGGGCAGGGCTGTGGGGGTCGGTCACCAGCCCCTCGTGAGAGCTCTCTGGTGTGCGGACTGAGCACCACACCTGCGGGCCAGGACAGACATATGGTGCCATATGGTGTCTAGTGTGGAGCTGGGCCATAGACTCGGCTACAGCAGAGCCATCGCGGGGCACAAGCCACCACTGCTCTGGTGCCTCTCAGTTCAGGGACACTGCAGAGGGCTCAGCCTGCATCTCTGCTCCAATCACTCTGTCAACAGCAGCAAAGCGGGCGAACACACCCTCCCTCCCAAATTCCTTGAAACCTTTCAAAGCTGCCCTGGACATTGGGATGTTCAGCATGGACACAACTGAGGAACAGGGCAGAGCCCAGAGGATGCCTGCTGTGATGCAAAGCACCTAGAGGAGACCCTGCCTGAGTCCTTGTTCTGACACTTATTTTATCCCTGGGTGGCCCTGGACAAGCCACTTTGTGTCCCCGAGCTTTAGTGTCCTCCTCCATACCTCCCCATAGGAATGTGGTAAGGACCAATGTCTGCTCCACCCCTTTCCCTCAAGCAGGGCAGCCCTGCCCTTTACGATCTCCTCCCTCAGGTCTCCCAAGGCTGCTGTCGTGGGCCCCTGCCAAGAGGCCCTGGCACAGGCCTTCTCAGCTACCTTCCATACCCCCACTTCGTCCCATTTCCCAGCCTCTTTCCTGCATGCCCCAGACTTCTAATGATGTAGGGGCAGACCCCAGGCCTCCCAGCAGGGCAATACCTGGGCAAATCCCACAAAGAAGAGCTGGTGGTTGGTGAGCCCCACGGCCGGCAGCTGCTGTTCCTCCCCGTGCTTTCTCAGCCACTCGTTGTAAGCCTGGGGAGGAGCAGTGGGCGGCAAGTCCACCAGGGGCTGCCCACTTCCATCCAGTGCCCTTTCACCCTGGCCAGTGGGCCTCAGCCACTGGAGGGCCAACCAGGCCACTCACATTGTAGGCGGCCTTAAGGCCCCCATTGTCGGCGATGTTCTCCCCCAGCGTCTGGCGGCCGTTGAGCCTCTCCCCGTTCACCTGGTACTGGTTGTACTGCTCCTCCATGCAGGCCGTGTGGTTCCGGAAGGCTGCTAGAGACTCATTCTGCCACCAGGGCCGCAGGTTCCCTTCCTTGTCATACTCTCGCCCTGAGGAGAACTCACCTTTGCACCCCAGCAAGACCAGAGCTCATCCCTTGAGGACAGGAGCATCCCCACCAGCTCTGGTCCACAGACGCCAGCACCCCTGCGGCCTGCCCCCAACACCCCAAGGCCTTGCAGGAGCCACTGGGGATTCTAGGCTGGAAGGGACAATTCCATAGGCCCTACCTTGGTCATCAAAGGCATGTGTCAACTCGTGGCCCATTACCACACCAATGCCACCAAAGTTCAGGGCCCTGGTAGGTAAGGAATGCTGAGTGAGGACATGGCAGAGGTACTTCTGAATCCCTCCAGCACTGCTCCCAGCTCACCCGCAGGCCCAGACCCCGGCACCCAGCCCCTCAGACACACTTTGGGTGGTTGCGGGCATAGAAGGGGGCCTGCAGGATGCCAGCAGGGAAGACGATTTCATTCTTAGTAGGAAGGTAGTAGGCATTCACTGTCTGGGGGGTCATGCTCCACCTGGGGAGGAAGAGGGAGAGGCTGAGGCTTCTGGCTCTCCTGATGTCCTTCCTAGCCCAGCAGCCCTGCTCTGGCTCCTACAAGGGCCTTGTACCTCAGGTCTGGGGTCAGTCTTGCCACCCATCCCAGGAAAACTTCCCCCACCTCTCCTGCTGCCTGTCCCAACTGTCTGTGGCCCCCGTGCTCACTGGTCTCGGCTGGGAGGCTTGCGGAGCTGGTCAGCCATCACCTTAGCAGAGAAGTTGTACAAATTCAACATGTTTTGGAAGAAAGAATCTTCAGAGACTTCATACTATGGGAATGATTGAAAGTAGAAAGCAAGCAAGAGAATACATTGGAGAAGATAATAGTCCCAACTTAGCTACTGATCAGTATCTCTCCATGCCTCAGTTTCCTCACATGTAAAATGGGAGTAAAATATTTAGTAAATAATAATTGCCAATATTTAAAGAGCACTTATGTTGTAGGTACTGTGTTTTTTACAACCCTCATAGGGTTGTCGTGAGAATAAAAGAATAAAAGAAGGCAGAATGTATGTACATGCATCTGCATTGCTTTCTTTTATTCTTGCAATGACCCTATCAGGGAGGTACTAGTAGGATCCCCATTTTACAGATAAAGAAACAGGCCTGGAGAGGTCTTGTCTCTACCCCTAAGGTTACACAGTTAGGGGCAGAAACAGGATTTGACTCAGGCTTGACTTCAAATCCCTGTTTGTTAACACTATATCTCACTTCTGTCTGGCCTGTAGCCTGGCATAGAGCCAACACTTAAGCAATGTTGGTTGCTTCCATCTGTCTCTGTCTGAAAGGAACCAACAAGCACCTCCTTCCCTCCCAACGCTTGAGCCCCAATTACTGAGCCCCGAGAACAATGCCCCCAATGGAGGTAAAAGTCACTACTGGTGAGCACAGGTACTCACCCCATCATAAACATCATCCAGCTCTTTGGGCTCCAGGATGAAGTCCGGGAAACCAATCATATCATAGATGGCATCTGCCTGTAGAGACCAGGTTAAGGTTTCCCTCCCCAGGCTCCCAGCAGCAAAACTGTATGCTCCATCCCCACCTCAAGATGGCGCCCCAACCCCAGCCACGGCTCACTTTCTCCTTGGCTGCCTGGCGGGTCTTCTCATCCATCCAAACTAGCTGTCCCAGGGCCTCCTCAAAGGCGGTTCGGATTTCACTGAGCATCCCCTCTGCCTGGGAGGGAAAGGGCACAAGTCAACCTCTACCTGCACTTAATGCCTTCCTGTTCCCCCATTCCCGCCCCCCCTCCCCCCCTCGAAGGAAACACCATTTGTGAAGGTACCGGGATTGTGGATGGCTTTTTTCTAATTAATTAAAAATTAATTGACAATAAGATAATTAAATTAATATTAAAATTTAATATAGTGCATTTGTTTGGTTTGGTTTTTGAGACAGGGTCTCACTTTGTCACCCCGGCTGGAGTGCAGCAGTGTCATAGCTCACAGCAACCTCAAACTCCTGGGCTCAAGCAATTCTCCTGCCTCAGCCTCCCAAGTAGTGGGGACTATAGGCGTGCACCACCATGCCCAGCCGCATTGGTTTTTATCTGACTACAAAAGGAGGGCATTAATAGAAAATTTAGGGGACGGGCGCGGTGGCTCACACCTGTAATCCTAGCACTCTGGGAGGCCGAGGCGGGCGGATCACTCAAGGTCCAGAGTTCAAAACCAGCCTGATTAAGAGTGAGACCCCGTCTCTACTAAAAATAGAAATAAATTAATTGGACAACTAAAAATATATAGAAAAAATTAGCTGGGCATGGTGGCGCACGCCTGTAGTCCCAGCTACTCGGGAGGCTGAGGCAGAAGGATTGCTTGAGCCCAGGAGTTTAAGGTTGCTGTGAGCTAGGCTGACGCTTCACGGCACTCACTCTAGCCTGGGCAACAGAGTGAGACTCTGTCTCAAAAAAAAAAAAAAAATTTGGAAAATTCTGCAGAGTTTAAGAAAAAATTGGACCACTTATAATCCAATCATTCAGAGATCACCTAACATTTTGATTATCTACTTCTACTGTTTTTCCCACCCAGACATGCATATAAAATACAGAATTATGTTGTATAACATATATTTTTTGAAGCCCACTTTTTTCTTATTTTCTTTTTTTGTTTCAGAAACAAGCTCCGGAGAGAAACCCACTATTTTTCACTTAAAGTTTCACTTAAAGTTTAAAGGCTGCCTCATAATCCATCCTAACCACAATTTATTTTTCCTTTAACCTATGGGTGTACATTTAAGCTGTTTTCATTTCCCTCTATTATCAGCAACACTGCAATAAACATCTTTATAGATAAAACTTTTAGCATAGCCATTATCATCTCCTAATATATAAATAGTATTTCTTCTAGATATATAGCTAACATAAACTCATAATAGAAAAACTGGAAAATACAGAAAACTTTAAAGGACCAAAAAAGAGCCTTTATAATCCCAGTGCCCAAAGCAACCACTCTTCATTTGTTTATGATTTCCTTCTAGTTGGTTTTTTTTTTATTTTTTATTTTAATTTTATATATTTATTTTTTTTCTAATTTTCTTGCTCAAGAAACTGAAATCTACCTTCTAGTTGTTTTTCTATATGTCTACACATATATGAATAGTAAATTGTATTTATTTATTTATTTTTATATATTTTTTTTGAGACAGGGTCTCACTCTGTTGCCCAGACTAGAATGCAGTGGTGTCGTCGTAGATCACTGCAACCTCAAACTCCTGGGCTCAAGAGATTCTCCTGCCTCAGCCTCCTGAGTAGCTGGGACTACAGGCACACACCACTACGCCCAGCTTATTTTTCTGTTTTTTGCAGAGACGGGGTTTCGCTCTTGCTCAGTCTGGTCTCTAACTCCTGACCTTAAACAATCCTCCCGTGTCTGCCTCCCAAAGTGCTAGAATGGCAGGCATGAGCCACTGTGCCTGGCTAAGTAGTGAATTTTAAATAAAACAAGGGGTAATGGTGGAAGAACCTTGAAGACTCACAATTTCCTTGCTTTGCCGATCAAACGAAGCCTTCACAAAGAGGGAGCCCAAAGCGAAGCCAAGCGCGTCATCCGTGTTGGAGATGCAGGTCTGCCACCTGGGCACGCAGGACTATTGAAGGACAAAGGGTCAGGCCTCCAGAGATGGCTCTGTCCTCCAGTCTGAGGGCTTTTCTCTGTCTCTGGGGTTAGCCCTTCTCAGCTCAGGACAACAGAGTCCTGGGTCTGAGGTGCCATCTCTCCCTCAGGGAAAATGAAGGGCAATATCTCAAAGTGTGCCAAATCCAACATCGAAACCTCAGTAGAACACGTGTGCTGCCCACTCTATTCTTAGCATTCTCTTCTTACATTTCTAAAACGCCCATTGGAGTCCAGAAGTTTCTTTGCTCAGATCCACATCTCAATGTTATATCCAGTCAGTCCCTCATTCCAGAAACCTGGGAGTCACTCAGCTTCCTCCATCTCACTAGTCTATCACCAGTGTCTACTAACTCTACTTCTTTCCTTTTTTTTTTTTTTTTTTTATGCAAGGTCTTGCTCTGTTGCCTAGGCTAGAGTGCAGTAGCTTGATCACAGCTCACTACAGCCTCCAGCTCCAGGGCTCAAGTGATCCTTCTGCCTCAGCCTCCCAAGTAGTTAGGACTACAGACACGTGCCACCACATTCAACTAATATATATATATATATGTGTGTGTGTGTGTGTGTGTATATATATATTGTAGAGACAAAGTCTCACAATGTTTCCCAGGCTGGTCTCAAACTCTTGGCCTCAAGTGATCCTCCCATCTCAGCCTCCCAAAGTGCTAGGATTACAGGAGTGAGCCACTGCACCTGGCTCTAATGTATTTGTTTGCATGTTCACTCTCCCCATTTAATGGGGCACCGTGAAACTAAGAACAGCATTTATTTGTTTTCTGGATCCTCATCATCAAAGCTGAGTGAGTACCTGTACATACCATGTACTGCTAGGTGCTTTACTTATATTAACTCAGTTAATCTTCCTGAGGACCCTGCAAGTTATTCCTGTTTTATAGACCAGGGAGTGGAGAGTCAAAGAGGTTGGGTGACATGCCCAAGGGAGTTGGGATTAGAACCCAAGTTGGCCAATTCCAAGTTTTGTGCTCCATACTATGCACCTGTGCACCACGAGGCGCATGGTGCCTGACACACGGAAGGTGTGCAGCATCAGACTGGATAGCACAGTGGAGGCAGAGTCAGAGAGCCTACCTTCTTGGTACCGTAGAGGGTCTCCAGCAGCTTCTCTTGTGCAGCCTCAAAGCGTCGGTCCAGGCTGGAGGTTGTCTTCTGCACCAGGTTCCAGATCAGATAATTGTTCAGGACACTGGCATTCAAACCAAAAAATAAGGAAAGGACAGGTGGGGTACCGTTTCCTTCCCAAACAGCCCCTGGGAATACGCAGGCAGCAGGAGTCCTGAGAGGTATATGTGGAAGCTGTCCCAGAGTCCCTCTTTCACCCTGGGACCACACACCTGGCTGTAGAAGTAAGGTTGGAGCAAGGTACGGGAATAGAGATCACAAATGGGCACCATGAGACCCTAGCCTAGAAGAAAAAGCCTGCAGACATTCTGATTTGACATTTGGAAGGTCCTCCACCTTATCAAATGTCGCTCTATCTGGCTACACCAGTCCACTATGCCCATTCCCTGCCAGACACCTCCACAGAGCCCTGCGTCCCACCACCCACACCTTGGACTCCCCCCCACCTTGGTTCCGTGCGGTTGATGAGCTCTGACACCTGCTGCAAATAATCCGTCCCATACACCACCACAGGCTCAGAGTCACCCAACTCCAACGGTGACAGCAAGAAAGACAGGAACTCAAGCCAGTCCATGGAGGGCGCCAGAGCCTGAGAGCAAAAACATCTCAGGCCTCCCGGCCTGCCCACCTGACTTCCAGCAGACCCCTCCCCCACTGATGTGCTGTAGCCTGGAAACCCTTCCCATTGCCATAGCAACAGCTGCAACAGCTGCTGGCTGCTTGGTGACTCCTTCCTGCAATAAACCCTTTTCCAAGCCCGAGTACCCCTCAATCTGGGAGCCCAGCCACTTATTATACAAGGAAAACCACCATGTGTGATATTCAGCTGGGGTACAGATATCCAGATATTTTCATAACAGTTGACAAAATACCATGCCCCTGACACCCTCCCCCACATACCTGGCCTCTTCTCCAGAGCCACCCCTATCCCCAACTTTTCCATAATGCTTTTTCTAAAGCATTAATGCCTGGCACAGTAGGGGCCCTCTAGGAGAAACTTCCATTTCTATTCTCATTGTTTTGTGGACATCTCATATAAGTTGTGATAAATTTTTAAAACAATCCCTCTATGCATTCCCAGACAACAAGAAAGGGGCCAAAGGAAGGCCCAGTGGGAGGCGGCCTAAAATAGACACGATATGTCTTTCTAGTATAGCAAAAGTGCAGATGGGAAACTCAGAAAAGCAAGGAAATGAAGAAAGGATTGGCTGCCTCAGGAAGATGACATAAAGGGAAGCTGGGTGGTCCATGCCACAGGTGGCCCCTCAAGTCCCCTGCCTACCCCACCTGCAGCTCCGAGATGCTCATCTTGTGATAGATCTTCTCCTCGTCGCGCCGCTGGTCCTGGGGCACTGTGATGTTGGCCAGTTGTATCTCCAGCTCCAGCACCTGCTGCATCTGCTCCCGAGTGGAAGTTGGCCGTCCACCCAGCAGCAACCCCAGCTCCTCCATGTAGTCCAGGTAGGCAGTGAGCACCTGTCAAGGCCCCAAGTAGTCCTCAGAGCCCAGCAACACGTCCTGCCCGAGGCTGAGAGGATCTGTCTGGCTACCACCGCTGCTCACTCTCACATCTGCTTGTCCTCCTTCCAGAAGCCTTCCTGGTCGTCCCAGCTGCATTTCTGACACAGTGCTTGCCACCATCTGCTCTATGTTGTTTATTTATTCGTGTACCTGTTTATCACCTATTTCCCCAAGAGGGAGGTATATTCCAGCAGAGTGCTGTTCCAAGTTTTAGCAGCTCATTCACCATGGTATCCCCAGGGCCCAGAACAGGGCCTAGTGCAGAATAGGTGCTCTGTGAAGACCTGTCCAGTGGATAGACCTGCTTCCCATACTGCTTTGCCTTCTCATCTCCTAAAGCCTGTCTAGCTATCCCTGCCCGCCAGTGATCACGTGCCAGGTCTCAAACTTCCTGCTTTCTCTACTCCTCTCTGGAAAAAGAGAGAGAAAAGCATGGAAAGGAACCATTTAGTGATGACATATGTATACATGTATCAGACTCTCTGTTGGAAGTTTTACATGCAATGTGTCTTCCACACCTCACAGCAACTCCATAAAGCCGATATGAGTCCCATTTTACACACGAGGGAACAAGTCTGGAAAGGTGACAGGGCTTGACTCCTATCACAAACTAGCAGATGGCAGAGTGAGAATGTGGCCTGGGCCTGATGACCCCAGGGCCGTGGACAAACTCATGTGGCCTCACCCTGCTGGCACTCGGGCTCCATGAAGCAAGGGCTGTATTTGCTTTATTCACCACTGCAGTCTCAGGCTTGAGCACACTGGCTGCCACATATTAGATGCTCAATAAATATTTGTTGAATAAAGGGATGAAAATCTGCAAGGAGCCCCTCAGCACCGACTCCCATCAATCCTCCTCCCAGAAACCACTCCCACTCCTAACCTGAGGCCCCACCCTGGGCTCCCCTAATCACCAAAGGCCATCTCTTCTTCAACTTTACTGACAAGTGTTTAGATTCCTTAATATCCATTCTCTGTACCTCAACATTTCTCCGGTGTGAGAGTAAGAAGTTTAAGTGCCAATCTCAGTCATCCCAGCTCCTAAGGGGGTTGGTTAGCGTTACCAGTGATTTCACCTTACCCCTCTCTCTTCCTACCTCCTTCCCTTCAGCTTAAGACTAACTTTTGAGACTCTCCTGAACCATGCTTTACTCCTAGTTTTTATCCTATCTCACTGAGGCTTCCCCTAGATCCCAGCACAGGAGGCTTCCTGGCCAAGGCAACCAGTCACATGCTGACAACCAAACCCAAGGCTTTCCTTCTACCCTTTCCAAAGTGTTGGATGATGTGGTTCTCTCCTGCATTGTCAAAATTATCTCTTCCTCTAACTCAGGTGACATCAAATCACACAACTGTCCACACCCCTTGTTTTTTTTTTTTTTTTTAAGAGACAGGGTCTCGCTCTGTTGCCCAGGCTGGAGTACAGTGGCACAATCATAGCTCTCTGCAGTCTTAAACTCCTGGACTCAAGTGATCCTCTTGCCTCAGACTCCCAAGTAGCTGGGACTACAGGCATATGTCACTACACCCAGCTAATTTTTCTTATTTTTTTAAGAGATGGGGTCTCACTATATTGCCCAGGCTGGTCTCAAACTCCTGGTCCCAAGTGATCCTCTCACCTCAGCCTCCCAAAGTGCTGAGACTACAGGTGTGAGCCACCATACCCAGCTCTTCCTACCATTTTTGAGTTTTCCTTTCCATTTCTTTTGGGATAAATCCTAAATTTCCCCCATAACGCTCATGCATAATATGAGTCTACATACCTGTCTGGAAGGAGTTGGTCCACTCTCCCCTCCTGCTTCCCTCTCCTGTTGAGTATGGTCAATGGGCCATACTCTTTCCCACCTCCAAGACTTTGCATAAGCTGTTCCCTTTGCAGAACACTCTTCCTTCACTGCAGTCTACCTTCACCTAGGACCAGGCTGGTTCCCAGTTATACTTACTCTTGGAACCCTATGCTTCTCTTTTCTAACAGTCCAGACAACTGCAAACAGGACAGCCATGTAACAAGCTGT
Source organism: Cheirogaleus major (assembly GCA_963574435.1). Classification (NCBI taxonomy): domain Eukaryota; kingdom Metazoa; phylum Chordata; class Mammalia; order Primates; family Cheirogaleidae; genus Cheirogaleus; species Cheirogaleus major. Next base: position 11,648 of record CAUYPO010111200.1, read on the forward strand.
TTTATGTCTTGTCTCCCACTTAGAGAACAGTGGCAATGCCTTGTTCACCATGTGCCTAGAGGAGGGTCTGGCTGAGGAATGCTCAGTAAATATTTGTGAATGAGTGACAGAAGGACAAATGACTCTCCTGGTTGTCCTACTCCATAGCAATCTCCTTTGCTGATTCTTTCTCCTACTGTTTTTAAAATTTAAGAGTCCCCTTCCTTCCTTTCTCTATTCTCCTCCTTTCCATCACCCCTCCTAAGCCTTGGCTTAGGTTTCTAAGGAGATGCCCCCCAGGCCTCTGGCTCCCTTCAGTCTTGTCCTCTCTCTGGGACTCCACATGACTTTCGCAGTTGTCTGCTGGCCTCTCCATTTAGAAGGTTCCCAGGTCCCTCAAACTCAGTCTAAAATGAGCACCTCCCACACCCTGAGTGTCTGCCACATGCAGGAGCATAAGCTTACACCCCCACTCCACCCCAAACACCATAAGCAGTAGATGCTATGATCCCCTTTTACAGGTGAGAAAACAGCCTAAAAGAGATTAATCAACTTGGACCAAGCAGCAGAGCTAAGATTGGAATACAGGCCTGACTCCAAGTTTCTCCTTTTCCTATGACATCACACCGTCTGCTCTTCTGCAATGTACCCTAAGCTGGTTCTTCCTGCAGACACCCCTGATTCCCTAAGGACCCCTCCATTCCACCATCGCTCAGGCTTACAGCCTCAATCATCTTCACCTTTTCCCTCTTCTACCATCCAACAAGTCTCTTGCATCCTCCCTTCCTAACATTCCCTCTGCCACGCCTCCACTGGGGCCTTTACAACTCAGAGCCTAGAGTACTACAGAGATGGTTAACTCATCTCCAGGCTCTTTCTCGCATCTACTTCTCACATCCCAGCCAACTGGCTTCCCAAAGCACTGTGCACTGGATCACTGCCTCCCTGCTCTGGAGTACGCAATGGTTCTCTGAGAGCTGCAGAATAAACTCTGTAGTGTGGTATTCAGTGTTCCCTCCATAGTTAGTCCCTGCCCACGCTCCAGACTACCATCTGCTGTGAGCTCCATATTTGCCACACTAAACCCCTTCCCGTGGTCCAAACACACCTATCCTTTCCCTCTTCAACACTTTTGTTTAAACTGTTCTCTCCACTCAGCATGACCTCATCCACTCCTACATATGCTACAGGGCCTAGCTCAAATGCAATCTCTTCAGGAAGACTTCTCTGGCTACCTGAGTCTCTCCTGAATGCCAGGGACCCTCTTTTGAGCCTTGTTCTCATACATCTAGGTCCATAAACCCACAAACACCAAAAGCTTACCAGGACAATGGCTCTGAAACTTATATCTCAAAATTCTCCCACTGCATCTGGCACATAGTAAGTACCTATAAAATAAACTTTTCCTGGAAGAATAAGAGAGAGGAAGGAAGGAAGGAAGGAAGGAAGGAAGGAAGGAAGGAAGGAAGGAAGGAAGGAAGGAAGGGAGGGAGGGCAGTTGGCTCACTAGGCGACAGGATAGGCTCACTTTCCGTGCTCTGACCCTGGGCAAAGGGAAAAGTCAACAGGAATCAACCCACTTCAGCAAGGGATAGGGACTGGGTTCTGAGGATGCTTCTTACTTTCTCATTGGCAGTTCTGTTTAAGTAGTAATCTCGAGAGGGCAGAAAGAGCCCAGACTGGTCCACCTGCAATGTCAAAGAAAGGTGGTAAACGCCCCCCACCCTGGGACCCAGACTCCTGTGAAGGGGTTGGGGGCTAGCCCGGCCTGCCTATCACAGGGGAGGGGCATCTGGGCTCAGAAAAACATCCATAAGTCCCTCCTCACCCTTCCCTAGCCCAGCACCTGGATAACATTGCTGTTGGAACTCTTAGAGTCAGCACTAATGTAGACAGTGAAGAATGGAGTGGCCCTATAGGTCCCGGCTACTGCCTTCAGCACCTCCATGAAGTTGTCCTGGTCCCAGGGCCCTGTGATGTTCCAACCACCGATCTGAATAGAAACCAAAAGTGAAAGCTATAGCACAGGGCCCCCAAAGCTTTCTTGGGCTACATCCTCTTCCAAGACTCCTCCAGCTTCCCTGCTTGAAGCCCACCCGACATTCCCACCTTGTCAATAAGGTCTCGCAGTGGCTGGGCGCCCAACTCCTCAATGCGCTCTATCTGTAGGCAGGATAGGTAGAAGCGCTGAGTCTTTTGCTCAGCTTCGCTGCTGGAGTTGAAAGTCGTATTTTCTGTGGGGTAGAACACAAAGGCCAGGTAGTAATTAGGTTAACTGCTGAGGGGGAGTCCCTGGATGTTGCTCGGCTCCTCTCCCTGCCTTTATTTATTTATGTATTTGTTTTTTAGAGATGAGGTCTTTTTCTGTCGCCTAGGCTGGAGTGCAGTGGCATGATCACAGCTCACTGCAGCCTTGAATTCCTGAGCTCAAGCAATCTTCTTGTCTCAACCTCCCAAGTAGCTAGGACCACCGTGCCCAGCTAATTTTTTTAAAATTATTTTTGTAGAGACCAGGTTGCACTATATTGCCCAGGCTGCTCTCAAACTCCCGCCTCAAGTGATCCTCCCACCTCAGCCCCCCAAAGTGCTGGGATTATAGGCATGAGCCACAGCACCCAGCCTCTCCTTGCCTTATCAATGAGCAGACCTCCTAATGTAGACCTAGAAAGATTGTCTGAAACAGCAAATCATGGCTTCCTCTCCCCTGTCCACAGAGACCCTCAAAGAATTCTGAGCCCTGAAGGCTTGCTGGTGCCTACCACACCTCAACCATGCTCCAAACAGTGTAGAGAGGCAGCCCTCCATTATACTCAGAGATCAGCTCCCCTCAAATCCATCTCTGCTTCTCATGAGCCCCCTGTTCTCTGCATCTTTTCTCTCAGGAGTGTTCACAGAACACTTCTTCATTTATGGACATTTATTGAGTACCTACTAAATGCCAGGCCCTGTGCTTGGCACAAGGCCTCTGTAACAGCCCCACTCACCAAGCAGGTGCTTCAGTATGGCCTGGTTCTGGTCCCAGAGGCTGTTGAAGGTGTTCCAGCGAGAACGCCCATCAGGCAGGGGGTTCCTCTGAATCCAGCCTCCACAGGAGAACTGGTAAAAGTCCTCACAGGGGCTCACTCCTCGGTCCAGGGACTCCAGGATTTTTCCAGCCACTCGAATGCAGGCCTCTGTGAGGCAGGTGCTCTGGGATGGGTCTGTGGCAGGGGACATGGCCAGAGGATAGGAGAATGTCAGTCAGTCTGGGAGATGCAAACTCTTTGGAAGGGCCATGATAGCAGGAAGGTTGGGAAGAGAAAGAAAAACCAGGAGTTTTCTGTGGAGAAGGCTGACCCCAACTAGAGGAAATCTTAGAGGGTCTTCAGCCTCCAGAGCCCCCAGAGCTATGAGGGCTGGTGACAAGTGTGGGTCCACCTACCTCTGTGGTACTGGATCCCCAGGGCCACGAGGCAGCCCAGAAGCAGTGCAGCCAGCAGTAGAGAGACACCTGCCAAGACCAGCTCCAGCTGCGTGTGTGAGCCTAAGAGTTGTCTTGTCCCCTTCTGGAATCCCACCTGGGAAACACAGGGGGACAGAAAGCAATTGAGCTGCAGGGCAGGGGTACAAGATCACCAGAGGGTGAAGGCACAGGCAGTTTCCAGAGCCATGGAGCAAAGACTCTAATGGGGTTAACTTTGGGCCCAGGGGCAATGAGGCAGGCCGAATGTGAGCCTGTTTTGTGCAACGTCATGGCTTAGAATCGCCTCACCATGGTCCTAGCGCAGAGGCCAGAGATGGAGCGAAGGTGGTGGGGTCAGGTAACCCTCCAGAACAGCCCAGAGCTCCTGGGTATGCTAGGCGTCATGCCAGGGCTGGGGCCTGGTGAGAAGGGGGGAACCCCTTTGCCCACCTCCACGGCGTCCGGGGAGGCCCCGCCCTCTACGGGGGTCTCAGGTGCGTCTTCATCACGAAGCGTGGCCCGTTTGTACTGCACCATCTGCCAGACAGTCGGGGGCGCCCACCGCGGTCAGGCAGAGAGAGCTGTTTGCCCACGGCCCTACCCCAGTGCTCTTGCCCCCCAGGCCCCCTCCCGCCTGCCCGGCTTTCGGCCTGGGGTCCCTCTATCACCTCCCCCGACCCCCGACCCGGGTACGCAGCCCCGTGTCCGCGAGCTGGATGCCGCCTGCCCACTCGCGGCCGACCCCTCCGCCTAGTACCCCTCCACCCGGGTCCTCTCCCCGGGAGCCCCGGGGCCCTACTCACGTTGCCGCCGCTGCTCAGCTCCTGCAGCGCGACGTTCATGGTGGAGTCGGGCCAGACGGCGCCTTAGGGCTCCCGGCCGCTAGCCCGCGCCCGGGCCGTGGCCCTGGTCCCTCGCCCGGCCCCGCCGCCGCCCGCCATCACAGCCGCTGCGCAGCCCCTCGCTCGGCCGCCGCAGCCCCCGCCTGCCGAGTCCCCCTCCCCCCGCGGCGCCGCCCGGGATGGGGGGAGCGGGGGAGAGGGAGGAGCCGCCCGGGGCTCTCCGCCAGCAACGCCTGGAGACCCCTCCACTGCTCCTGGCCAGCAACCCATCTCAGCACTCCCGTACAAGCCACTCGTAGTTTACTTTCCTTTGACCCAGGCCCAATTCCCCAAATTTCAGGTCCTCCCCATTGCCTTTAAACACTTTAGAGAAATATGCCCTCCTGAGGAACGTCTTTCCCCAGCAGTCTGCACAGTCCCTGTACAGAGCACACAGGCAGTTCACTCACATATGGGGTGTCCACAGGGTATCTACACAGAGAGCACATAGACCCCAAGTACACAGGGAGGCATGCAGCCCAACACACAGTCCACACACACACACACACACGACGCTCACAGAATGTATACACATTGCATACTCATACACAGTGTGTACATACGCGAGGCACCCAGAGCCAGCACACAAAGTATGCTGTCATTCCTTACACGCACAGCACACACACAAAGTGCAGGGGCAGCATCTCCTGCACACAACGCACGTCCACATTGCCTCCACTCTTACATGTTGCTTCAAGACCACATTTTTACTCTCCAAGATAATTGCTGTCATCAGATCATCTCATAAAGAGAGGGTTACAGATGGTGACAAATTGGCAGGGAAAAAAACAGCCATACACAGATATTTAAAGAAAAGACGTGCTAACACTTCTAACTTGGGGAAAGCAAACCATTTTATTTGGGAGATTTACAAGGCAAAAAAAAAAAAAAAAACCACCAAGCAATATTGAACTGAAAGGCAATAGTGTGGCATCCATGCATCTGCCATCTGTCTTCCATATTGTCATTCCTTAATCAGGCCCAGTGTTGTTGCAGTCTGCTGCGCTGAAAAGTGCCTAGTGTTTTTTACAATGGTGGGGGGAGAGACTGTCTCATTTCCTCTTCCCACCCCTACTCCTACCAAGCGAGTATAAGAATTTGACCTGAGAAGGCTTGAAATGGTGGCAAATGCATAATCCATTTCTTGACTCTCACTTCAGTTCTCAGACATCTTGCTGCAAAGTGGTTCCAACACAGAATGTTCTTGTGGCTGAGAAAGGGTGGATTATGAATGGATTAGGCTGAGAAGTGTTGGATTGCTTTCCTTGGCATTTTTTCACCCCAAAATTGCATATTCTTAAGCAAGAGACAGTACAGTGTCACAGTTGGGATGGAAGATTCTGGATTCAGACTTAGTTTCCTCATTGTAAAATTGAAATAAGAACAGTACCTACTTCAAAGGTGGTTGTGAAAATTAAATGAAACAGTATTTGTAAATTGCTTAGGACAGTGCCTGACACATAATGGACACTCAATGTGTTATCTATTATTATTATTATTTTACTTTAATTAATATCATTCCCATCCTATAGGTAGAAATTAGAATTGTAAGGCTGGAGGAAGCCTGTTCTATTTCCCAGATGGTAGAGTAGGCAGATGGGTCCTAGGTTAGTCAGGGATTCCTGAGCAAGGAGATTTCACATCCAGCCACACTGGAGTCTGCAGCAGCAAGGCCTTGGGAAATCTACCCGAGATAAGTCTCTGGAGTTGTTCATGTTCACCCTGATGACAATGTGGCATCATAGCAGTCACCACTTTCCCCTTTCCCCCCAAGAATGGCAGCAGGGTTGGTCCTGTCACTTGGAAAATTCCTTTATGACGTGGTCACGTGGGTACAGTCGTGTGTTGTTTAATGATGGGATATTTTCCGAGAAATCTGTCTTAAGGTGATTTTGTCATTGTGCAAGCCTCACAGAGTGTAGTTACACAACTAGACGGTATAGCCTACTACACACCTAGGCTATCTAGTATAGCCTATTGCTCCTAGGCTACAAACCTATATAGCATGTTACTATATAGAATACTGTAGGCAGTTGTAACACAGGGGTAAGTATTTGTGTATCTAAACATAGAAGAGGTACAATAAAAATAAAGTATTATAATCTTATAGGACCACCATCATATATGCAGTCCATCATTGACTGAAAGGTTGTTAGGCAGTGCAGGACTGTATAACCAAAGCTACTATATAAGGACCTCCTGGCAATAGAACCATTAGAAATAGTCCCATGGCTGCTGCAACACCATGCTAGAAATAGCAAGTTTATGCAGCACTTTACTGTGTGCCAGCTACTATTCTAGGTGCTGTATGATCACTTAGGAAGCCGTTCTACAGATGAGGAAGCTGAAGCATAGGAAAGCTAACAGCCACAAAGCTAGTAAATGGCAGAGCTGGGATTCAAACCCAGGGAGTCTGTAATTCCAGCACATTGGGATGCCAAGGAGAGAGGATTGCTTGAGCTCAGGAGTTTGAGGCTATGATCATGCCACTGAACTTCCAGACTGAGTGACAGAGAGAAACTCTGTTTCTGAAAAAAAAAATGTGTAAAAGTCTGCACACTCTTTGACCAAGAAAGTTTACTTCTGAGAAATTTTTCCAGGAAATAATCATTATCCACAGGATGTTTATATCAATTAGCTTTTGCTGTGTAACAAACCATCTCAAACTTAGTGGATTAAAATAACATTTATTATTCTCATATTTTGTGGGTTGATTGGGTGGTCCAGGATGGGACAGCTTAGCAGGAGCTGGATGGTCTAGGCTTCATCTGGGTTGCCTGAACCCTGTCTCTATGTAGTCTCTCCTCTTCCAGTAGGCTAGGCCAGCCTTCTTCATATGGTGGTCTCAGGATTCTCAGCAAAAAAAGGGGGGCAAACCCCAGTATATAAACATTTTTTCAAGCCTCTGCTTGCATCACATTTGCTAATGTCCACATTGGGCAAAGCAAGTCACATGCAAGCTCAGATTTGGGAATAGGGAAATAGATTCTACTTCTTGATTGGAGGAGGTATAAAATATTGTCACTTATTTTCTACAGCATTTATTCATCACAGTACTATTTATAATACAAAAAAACTTTGGGAAATTCAATGTCCAAGAGTAGAGGACTTGCTGAATAAATCAAACATCCATACAATGGATATTAAGCCACATTAACAAATGATAGAAAAGAGAGTTAATGCTATAGGAAATGTTCTCTATATAGAGTTAAGTGGGGGAGGAAAAGGATTATAATATCTTATTTTTGTGAAGCAAAAAAGTATAAAAGCACAGGTTTAAAAAGATTGGAAGGACATGCAACAAAATGTTAGTACAAATATACCTAATGATGACATTACTTTCAATTTTTTCTTTATGTTTTTCTGTATGATAATAGCTAACATTTATGTCTATAGTCCAACATTTACCTAAGCACTTTACATATGTTAACTTATTTAATCCTTGCAATGACCTATTGAGATAGATTCTACCAGTATCACTGTCCCTATTTTACAGATGAGGAGACTTGGGAAATCTTAATAACTTTCCCCAAAGTCACACATCAGGTAGAAAACAGAGCCTTGATTTGAATCTAAACTCCATGCTCTTAACCACTACACTATTGTCCTTTCACAATCACTCTAGGGCTAGAGTGTGATGTTTGGTAAGTAGACTATATCATTGGTTTTAAACCTCTTAAAAATTATTAAAGCCTTTTTATTGCTAATATATAGAATAAAAGATGAAATTCCTTCTTCTGGGATCCCAATACCATCCTCAGAGGTAATTATTATTACGCTGGGTGTGGTGGCACATGCCTGTAATCCCAGCTACTCAGGAGGCTGAGGCAGGAGGATAACTTGAGCCCAGGAGTATGAATCTCGACTGGGCAACATAGTGAGACCCTGTCTCTAAAAGAATTTTTTTAGAAAAGAGATAATTATTATTAGCAGTTTGGTATGTATCCTTTTATATCTTTTATATGTATTTACATACCTAAACACACTATACGTCTGTATATATGTGTGTGTATAGGTGCGTATACTTATGTGTATGTGCACTTTTCCCACATATATGAAATTGTACTCTAAACTTGTTATTTGGTGACATTTTGACAGGCCTTGGAGATCTTACTATGTCTGTTCACACAGATCTTCTTCATTTCTTTTTTTGGTAAGTTAACAGCTTCTTTTAAATAAAATGAGGCCAGGGCGGGCACGGTGGCTCACACCTGTAATCCTAGCACTCTGGGAGGCCGAGGTGGGCGGGATCGCTCAAGATCAGGAGTTCGAAACCAGCCTGAGCAAGAGTGAGACTCCGTCTCTACTAAAAATAGAAAGAAATTAATTGGCTAACTAAAAATACATAGAAAAAATTAGCCGGGCATGGTGGCACATGCCTGTAGTCCCAGCTACTCAGGAGGCTGAGGCAGAAGGATTGCTTGAGCCCAGGAGTTTGAGGTTGCCATGAGCTAGGCTGACGCCACAGCACTCT
>CAUYPO010111202.1:0-10071 GCA_963574435.1 Cheirogaleus major
GCCAATTCTCAATCGCCCTAGGACGTTCGAGCCCCCAGGCCCTGAGCTAGGCACTCAGGTGCAGAAGGAGCTCATCTCACCTGCTCAGTTGATATGGGAGACCCCCACCACTCACGGAAGACTCACATCAGCATAATACTAGCCTGTTACCTGGCCCATCAACTAGTCTATTGCCTGGCATCAGCATAACACTAAATCTATTGCCTGGCGCATCAACATAATATTAACCTATTACCTGACACATCAACTAACCTACGCCTGACACCCTACCCCTCGGACCACCCCAACTTAATAAAAGTGGGAAAAATCAGGTAGACGATGCTCAGAATTTGGTGGCGAGGCCCCTCTGAGCCTGCCGGCGCGAATTAACTTTGATTCTCCAACTCTCCGTGTGCTGCTCGGTTTGTTCTCCGGAGCACCCGCTTGTCAGCAAGCGCCCCTGGGAATGATCTCGCTGTCTACCTGGATGCCCAAGTCAGAAACTGGCCTCTTGCCTCCCCCCTCATACCCCACATCCTGTCAGTCATTCAGTCCTGTCAATTGGACCTCGAATCTGTTCACTGTTCTTTACCCCGACTGCCACCTCCCCAGCTTGTCACTGTTATTGCTCACCTAGATCACCACAGCAGCCTCCTGGCCGGCCTCCCAGCCTGTAGGGCTTAACATCAATATTTTCTTTTCTTTTTTTTTTTTTTTAGACAGAGTCTCACTCTGTTGCCCCGGCTAGAGTGCCGTGGCATCAGCCTAGCTCACAGCAACCTCAAAGTCCTGGGCTCAAGCAATCCTTCTGCCTCAGCCTCCCGAGTAGCTGGGACTACAGGCATGTGCCACCATGCCCGGCTAATTTTTTCTATGTATTTTTAGTTGGCCAATTAATTTCTTTCTATTTTTGGTAGAGACGGGGTCTTGCCCTTGCTCAGGCTGGTTTCGAACTCCTGATCTTGAGCGATCCTCCCACCTTGGCCTCCCAGAGTGCTAGGATTACAGGCGTGAGCCACCGCGCCCGGCCGCCATCAATATTTTCTGAGCTGCAGCTGGTTAATAGTCCCAGACCCGTTGCTGATCACGGTGCTTCCTTGTTTAAATCCTGCAGTGGTTCCACTGAGCCCATGAAGCCCGCAGCATCTAGTCCAGACTCCTTGCTCAGCCCTCAAGACCCTGCCCAACTTGGCCCCTGCTGACTGTCAGCTCGGCCTTACACTGTGCCCCTCCACGTGTCAGCCACGGTTCTCTCCTCTTTCTCTTCTCCGATCCTTTCCTCTGGCTGTCCCCGCAGCTCTGCCACCACGCTGATCTTCAGGCCCTCAATCCCTGGAGCATCCTTCTGGGCTCCATGCCTCCATTCAGTCAGACAAGAATTGTTCACGGACAGACTCTGCCCAGAGGGGAAGTGGCGGTGTGGCTTGGTAGAAGGAGCACTGGATTGGGAGCCCAGAGATCTGGGACCTCATCCTAACCATGTGATCTTGGACAAATACATTGTCTCAGCTTCAGTTTCCTCGTTTTATAAAACGGCCTCGTGTAGATCTTTGCAACTCAAAATGTGGTCCCTAGACCAGCAGCTTTGGCATCACCTGGGAACTTGTAAGAAATGCAGAATCTTCAGACCCCACATCAAATCTACTAAATCATACTCTGCATTTTAACAAGATCCCTGCACAATGCAAAAGCACGGATCTACATGGCCTCCAAGGCCCCTAGCTTGTTGCTCTGAGGCAGGCCTTCAAGGGCTAACTGCCAGGCTGGGTAAATGGCATCTAGTGAGTCACCAAATTCTTCCCAATCTTATTTCCCAAATATTCCAATTGGTTCCTCCTCTCTATCCTTTTGTCGCTGTCCTGGCTCTGATTACCTCCTGCCCATTGTTTCTTACCTGAGAATGGACTTCTAACCACCTGTCTCACCCCTTCCATCCCCGACTCATCTCCTGGGTCCTGTCTCTCCTCCCCAAATGTGGCTGGGGATCTCAGCTTGCCCAGAGGACAAGGTCCAAACTTGCCAGCTCATGGTTGGTTCTAGTGGCTTTGTTAGCCTCATTTTACCTGCACTGCAGCCACAGGCCACCCCTCACTTCCCCTCTTCTGGGCATTTGCATATGGGACTCTGCACAGGGAGAGACTTCCTTATGCCTCTCCTGGTGAAGCTGAGCATCCTTTTAGATCTCAAGGCCACATCCTCTGCCTCCCAAGCCAGGCCAGTCATTCCCTCTGCTTCACACTCTCCCCACTGGGTCCCCACTGGGCCTTTGCCCATTTTGCCACGAAAGCCCAGGTTGGCATTTTGGGTCATGATGCCCTCTTACTGGCCAGTCGCAACGAAGATGTGTGAGAGAGTAAATGTGTGGGCTGCTGGAGGTGCATGGCTCACCAGATTCCTGTGAGCTGAGAAGCACAGAGGATGCTGAACCCAGCCAGGTCCAAGGAGCTAGCTGCTGCCAGGCTCTGGGCCCCTCAGACTGTGGGTGCTGGGAAGAGATGTGCCCTGGGGGCTTTAGAGGGGCAGCTGAGCAGGGAGGGGTTCCTACCCCTGCTCGAGAGGAAAGATCTGGTAGTTCTCTGGGCTGAAGCAAAAGCTCAAGGCAGGGTGCGAGGGGGGTGGGGCAGAGGCGCCTCCCTCTGTGAGGAGCTCCCCACCCAGGCACATTTGGGTGGAGGCTGCCTGACCATCTGCTGGGGACATTCCTCAGGGAATTCCTGCAGCAGGCGGAGGCTGGATGAGGTCCCTTCAAACTTGGAGATTCTGTGATTCTGGAGTTGGGAAAACAAGACTCACACACGTGGAATCTGTAATTATCGAGAGATGCCAGGCAGCATATAATTCTGCTTTAAGTGGCACTGAATGCATGCAGCAGGAATCCTCCAGGGGACAGCGGAGGGCTCAGGGAAAGTGCGTGGAGCAGGTGGGTCTCAGAGTGCCTTGAAGAGGGGAGTGCTAGGAGGAGGAGGAGGAGAAAGGGAGGATGCTCATTGCAGGGAAATTACTATGAAAGCAAAGGCAGAGAAGTGGGAATTAATTTAGTATTTTCTTCCGGTTCCCCCATATACCTCTAGCTTCCTGCTCCTGATCTTGCTGCTTTGTCGGGATCGGGATCGGAGTGCGGCAGCAGGAGCACAACAACAGAGGCACAATAACAATTGCTATTCATAGAGCACCTACCCTGTGTCAAGCCTTGTACTAGGTGCTTTCCATGTCTTATTTTCATCCTCACCACAATTCTATACGGTAGGCGCTAAAATCTCCCTAAGTAAACAGAGGCTCAGAGATGCTAAGGAACTTGCAAAAGGTCACATAGGTGTTCAGCAGAGTCTTGCCTTGCTATAGGCAAAGGCAGCCCCCTGCCCCCCAGATTCATGGGGGTATCACTTTGAAGAAACAGACTTCTACACACCTTTTATTCCCAGGTTCCAGGCCCCCCACGTTTAGCAGGGAGGTGGATCTTGGCTTGGCCCAGCTTTTTCAAAATGTTGGGATTCGAGTTCCCACCAGCCATCCTTCCCCGCAAGTGCTCTGTAAAGCTAGGAAAACTGGGAGCTGTGACCTCTGCCCCCCCCCACCCCCGTGTGGGGGAGGCAGGGCCCCTTCAAGCTGGCCTGGCTCCCAGCCCAGCCTGGTGGTGAGGGTTGGGGTGAGAGTGTGGAATGGAGTGGCTCCCATGCAGAAGGCTCCCTGTTCTCAGCCAGAGGCTGTCTGTGTAGGCTGCTCTGGTCCCCTGGGTTTCAAGCACCCACTTGCAGGCCTGCTGCAGGGGCTGGAATGTAATTTGTCACTTGTTTGAGGGCCAGGCTGACAGGGGCCAGACATGGCTGGGTGTTGGACAAGGGGGGTGGTGAAGTCTTGATGCAATTTGTAGGCATCTGAAGAGCCTGGGAGACAGATTGAAATGTCAGCTCTGCTCACGAGGACTGTCTTGCCATACCCATAGCCAGTGACAGGAGGGGACCTGGGGGCCAGGCAGGGGGGAAACAGAAGCAGAGGGAGCTGAAGACAATTCCCACAGAACCCTGGGCTGCCCAACACTGCTCTGCTTCCAGCAGACGATGGGGTCAGTTCAAGGAAGAAATATAGCCACTTCGAGGGGACTGGCCCCTTGCTGGATGGGAGGTGGGGAACATTCAGGTTGCCTTCTGCCAGCCCCCAGATCGTCAGGCTTGTCTGGCCTGCCTGTCCCCATAGAAGCTGCCAGTTAGGCGAGATGGAGCCACAGTTTTTGTGCACACTTGCATCAGTACAACCCAGCACAGGTAGATGAGCTCAAGGGTGACTCTTGTGTGCCATCCCCATGCCACAGCTCCCCTGGAGTACCCTGCTCACCATGCATGTGTGTACGCTGACACTGGCCCACTTGCACACACACAGCCCCTTTAAACACATGTCCTGGCACACGTGTGCCCTCACATATCTGTGCTCCCTCACACCAATGGTAGGATAATCACAATTTTTCCCACAAGACCCTTTAAAGTTTTCAAAACTCTTTCACACCCCCTATCCTCTCAGATCTCACAAAACCTCAACAAAGGGGTTAGGGCAAGCTGCACTTTCCTCCCCTTTTAGATAAAGGCACTTTGTAATCAAGAAGTTGAGAGATCCTTTTTGGTCACCCAGTGAGTCCAAGGCAAAGCCAGGAGTCTAAGCCAGGACTCCTGACTCCTGGTCCAGTGCTCTGTCTTCTTCATGCACAACATCCCAGGCCCCTCCCCGGGACTGGGAGAATCCTAGGTGGGTGTCCACCAGGATCAGGCAGAGGGGGTCTGGGGCAGAGCCTGGACAGGCACCTGTCCCCGCAGGGGACTCCCTGTTTGCATTTGCCCTGTATCACACCCAGGCCAATGTCCTGGGCTAGGGGAAGAAAAAGGGCTCTTGAGTCTGGGGGTCAAATCCCAGCTCTATCACTGACTAGGTGAAGGTCCCTGGGCAAGTCACACGACCTCTCCAGGCCCCAGCTTTGCCTGTGAAATGGATAATATACCCACTGATTAAGATTGTAAGAATTAAGTTAGATCCTGCCTATCAGGCCTCAGCACCGAGGGGCATGGCATTAGCAGTCCTCCTTCCCCTTCTTGGGGAGACCTGGGCCCCACCCTGGCAAAACCTTGCCATTTGCCTTGGTGACAGCTGGCTATGGACTACCTCATCCTCAGGTCTGCCAGGACTCTGCTTAGAAGGCACCATACCTGGGAGCCACCCTCTCCCCGGCCCAGGCTCTGCAGCTGCCAGGAGGCAAGAAGCAAGGCCACGGGCCTGAGGCGCTGCTGTGCAGCCGGGCCTAGGAGGGAGCTTCCGACCCCAGAGAGGGAGCCACACTCAGAGGGACTGGCTTCGAGGGGCCTTGTGCGTCATTTGGCTCAATTTCCTTTTACAGAGAGGGAAACCGAGGCCCAGAGATGGCCAGGTGCTTAGCCCCAATCATGGAGAGGCGGACTACAGAGCCAGGACTGGAACTTTAGTCCTACATGACAGCTTCTGTGCCCTTCTGAACTGGGAATCATCCCTAAAACCTTATCAGTAAGGGATGGGGAGAGGCCAGACCTGCCCCCCTCAAATGGGTCTTCCTGGAGCCAGGAAATAGAAAATTGCCCAGAAGTCCCACCCTACCAACCCATAACCCCCTCCTGGTGCCCACATCAGGCCTGGGCCTGGCTTAGAAGGGCAGGGCGTTCTGGCTATCAGACTGACAGCTGGCCTGGCACAGGAGAGTTGTGTGCCAACGGAGGCACCTGGGGCACAAGGGCAGGGCCTGTGGGCAGCTGTGCCCAGGCTCCAGATGGTACAGAGAGCAGCCAAGCCAAGATGGAGGCTGGCAGTCGGAGGGCTCTGGCAATGCCAAGTGCAGAGAGAGGCAGACGCCAGGCCCAGAAACGCCTGGGGCCCTTCGGGGAAGACTGGCTGCCTGGGGAGGGGATGGGACCCAATGGGCCATGGGGCTCGCGCCCACCTGTACTGAAGGGGCTTCTCTGGACATCTCAAGAAAGAGCCTATCCCAATACTCGGCCCCCGGCTGAAGCAGGCAAGCCTCCTTGACCTGGCCTCCTCCCCACGGTGGCTCAGACACTCAGCATCAGTGGGCACATGTAGCTGCAGCACCATGAAGGGAGGCAGGAGGCAGGGGGGGAGCAGGCTGGGAGGGGCTGTGGTCCAGGCTGTGGAGAGTAGGGCTTTTAGGGATTCTGGTACCCCCGAAGCTGCTCCTCGAAAAAAGGGAAATGTGAGATCTTGCCCAGGGCCTCAGACTTTAGGCACGTGATAGGAGCTCAGAGTAGTGTCTGGCTGACTTGCTCAGGGTGCGACTTGTGTGGCCTTGAGACAGTCCTCTCCTCCCTGGCTCCTCTCCTCCCCCTTGCCCAGATTTTGCTCCTCCTGTCTACCCTAAGGGATCCTGGTGATTCATAGAGGGGCAGGCAGGGAGTTCTCCATGGTGGGGAGAAGCCACAGGCATCCCCTCTCCCCAAGCCTGAGGAGCCGTGGGCAGCATTCTAGACCTTCTAGCTGCCCACCCATCCTGCCCCCAGTGTGCAGCATGCCCTGGCTCAGCTGTCAGCTTGGGCAGGAGGGCACTGCTCTCAGGCCAAGCCACTGGCAGGAGTGTGATCCAGAAGCCCTTACCCTTACTCGACACCTATGCAATAGTCACCTTTCTGGAACAGCCAGGGCGGCCTCCGAGAGCCAAGCCTGCCACACTGGCTGCCTCTCAGCCCAGGTTTGGCTGCTGCTTCTCATCCTGCAGGCCTCAGAGCAGGGTCATCACCTGCAGGAAGACTTCCCTGGCCCCAGGCTGGTGGGGTGTCTCCGCCCTGGAATTCCCACAGCCCCTGTGCTTCCCATCCCCATCCCCGCCAGCACTGAGCATCTTGTGGTCATTGCTTATGATCTCTGTCTCCCCCACTACCTGTGAAGGTCTATGTCCCAGCACAGAGCCTGGCATGTAGTAAGTGCTCAATTTATGCTTGTAGAACAAATCCACTCATCAAAATCCATTTGTGATTAACTGAGTCAACTCAGGCAATTCCCTTTCCTTGCCTGGGCCTCAGTTTCCCCAGCTGTCTGGTGGGTATTGGTCTGAAGTGTCAGTAATTGTTCAGGCCCCATGTGGCCTGTGTGATGTGGCCAGAAGACCTGGGAGGGAGTGGGGGATGTTGGAACTGGCCTTGGAAGGAAAAGAACCTTAAACCCTGCTTTAGTCCCGGCTGATCCTGTCTCTTGCTCCTTTCCCAAATCGGGTGCTGACTCAGCTCTGGCTACCCTGTCCCCCTACCCTATGGCCTCAAACTCTTATCTCGGGCCATCAGGGCCAACAGGGTCCCCAAGGACTCTGCCCCCACGGTGCTGAGGTGGAGGGTGGGGCCAGCAATCTGCCACATTTCCTGATAGCAATCCAGGGCTGTGGCAGGTCTTCCTCTCAAGGTTGCCTGGTAACGGGCTTTTGCATTCTTATGAAAAAAATGTGGCAGCCCCAGACAACAGACACAGGGCTTGTGTGAGGGGCCGGCATCCAGGGCGGGGCTTGTGCCTGGACCAGGGCAGGGGCAGCCGGAGCCGGCATCTTGTCCCATTGTGGAGGGTACCAGGGCTGGGCCCAGCCTTGTCCAGTGGGCTTCAGCAGGGGCAGTAGGCTTGGGGGGCACTTGGGGCCACTCAAGCCTACAGGGGGGCATCCAGCCTGGCATCTGCCCCCTCCCATCCCCTTCCCTGCACCTGCAGCTGGCGCCTTCTACCCAGTGAGCCACAGCCGGTGCCACCTCTCATTAGGTGATGATTTTACATTAATTACCTTAATTAAGCGGCGCTGAGTGCTAATGGCTTGTTGGGGGGGGGTGGCTGTTCCTAATTACCCTCCCAGTCAGCCCTGAGTGAGGGGCCCCGGGCTTGGCAAAGCAGAAGCAAACAGTTGTGGAAAGAAGGGGAGGAGCCCACCAGGGGTGGGAGAGGGGCCCGCTCTGCAGGGCCTGGCTCAGAGACCTGGACCTGACGTCCCCAGAGGGGTAGGCTGGAGGCACTGCCCAGGACAGGAGTAGCTGGCTCCAGCCCAGATCCAGGGGCACAGGAACTGGAATGGGGGAACACAGGTGGGGGGTGGCAGGCAGCCCATGCAGCCCTGCTCCCCAGACTCTTCAGGCCCCTGCCTGATCCCCTCCGCTGGGCTGAACTCCTCTCCTCTCCACCCAAGTCAGTCTCCAAGATCCAAGTCACATGTTACCTCCTTCCTTCCTTCCCCCATTCCTCTGTCTAGTCATTTACTGGGTCCATCTGGGGGTACACATCTGGGCCCCAGGTTATAGGGCACCCCTCAAGGAGCTCAGTCTAGCTGGGGAGAGGGACGGCTATGAACAGATCAATAGAGGGGCCAACTCTGGGAGGCCAAGGCGGGTGGATCGTTTGAGCTCAGGAGTTTGAGACCAGCCTGAGCAAGAGCGAGACCCCGTCTCTACTAAAAATAGAAAGAAAATTAGCTGGCCAACTAAAAATATACAGAAAAAATTAGCCGGGCATGGTGGCGCATGCCTGTAGTCCCAGCTACTTGGGAGGCTGAGGCAGGAGGATCGTTCAAGCCAGGAGTTTGAGGTTGCTATGAGCTAGACTGATGCCACCACACTCTAGCCCAAGCAACAGAGTGAGACTCTGTCTCAAAAAAAAAATAGAGGGACCAAGTGAAGAGCTAAGGTGGGGGACCCCCAGGCTTTGGGAATCAGGAGAGAATTCCCAGAGAAGGTGATGCCAGGGATGAGTCCTAAGGGAGAGGGTGGTGGGACAACTCTTGCAGACAGAGGGACTAGCATGTGCAACTGGGGCTCATGGGGAAAGAGGGCTTGGCCCATTCAGTTACCTGCCAGCTGTTCAGTGCAAAGGGGAGAAGAGAACAGGGCAGAAGTGGCTGAACATGGACCCTTGATTCAGGGACCACTGGGGGGTTGTTGGAGGGCAGGACTGATTCTATGAGAGGAAAATAACTGCAGAGTAGGTGGAGGGGGTAGCAGGGAGAAAGCGTGGGTGGGGAGACCAGCTAGGTAGCCACTGGGGGTGGGGGAGCGGAGAGGGGTGATGGGCTGGATCACTGTGTTTGTGGGGATGGGGGGAGAGAAGCAGGCAGATTTGAGGGTTTGGGGGAGTGTCATGGTGACAGAACTTGGGGATGAGTTGATGGGATGGGGAAGAAGGAGGGGGAAGGGCAGAGGGGACGCCTTCCACATTGCACTGTGGTTTCTGACCCGACAGGAGTGGAGTGGCAAGCAGATTTGGGGAAACAAAAAGGAAGATGTGGGTTTGTGGAGGTTGAGGAGCCTGTGGGACACCTGTGAGGACCAGCGGTCTCAGGCCTTAGGATTCAGAGAAAGTCTTAATCCCAAGGGAGGGATGAGACAGCCCAGGGAGGCTGGGGACAGGAGGCTGGGGCTGTAGGTCTGACTCCCGCCCCAGCTGGTCACCTCCCTGATGGGGCAGCCAGGTCTGTCCTCCCCACCTCCGCATCCCGGCAGCCAGCACAGGGCGGGCCCAGAGGAGCTGCTGGGGGAGTATTTGCTGAAGGAGTGAATGAATGAATAAATGAGCAAATGAAGCTCCGCGGCTCTCTCAGACCGAATCAGGCAGCTCTGCGTTCTCTCCACTCAGCCACATAGATTCAGAAGCGGAGTTTACCCAGTCCCCTGCCCATCCAAGGTTGTGCCACCTCCTCAGGCTCTTCTAAGCCCCTGATCAAACCCCTGGGGGAAGCACTGCCCCTTTCGGCCTAGGGCATTGCTGAGTGGGAATAGTAGCCCTCTCCACTCCCTGGCACACAAGACAGAATCCAACCATGTTTTTTTTTTTTTTTTTTTTGAGACAGAGTCTCACTCTGTTGCCCTGGCTAGAGTGCCGTGGCATCAGCCTCGCTCACAGCAACCTCAAACTCCTGGGCTCAGGCGATCCTCCTGCCTTAGCCTCCCGAGTAGCTGGGACTACAGGCATGCGCCACCATGCCCGGCTAATTTTTTCTATATTTTAGTTGGCCAATTAATTTCTTTCTATTTTTTAGTAGAGATGGGGTCTCGCTCTCGCTCAGGCTGGTTTCGAACTCCTGAGCTCAAACGATCCGCCCACCTC
>CAUYPO010111206.1:0-24861 GCA_963574435.1 Cheirogaleus major
GGTGATATAGCACCTCTTGTATTTTCCTGGATAGAGCTGGAATCCATTGTACTAAGTGAAGTATCTCAAGAACGGAAAAACAAGCACCACATGTACTCCCCAGCAAATTGGTATTAACGGATCAACACCTAAGGGGACATATAGGAATAACATTTATCGGGTGTCGGGCGGGGGGGGGATGGGTATATACAAACATAATGAGTGAGATGTGCAACATTTGGGAGATGGTCATGCTTGAGGCCCTGCCTCGAGGGGGGCGGGGGGCATGGGCAATATACATAACCGTAATATTTGTACCCCCATAATATACTGAAATAAAGAAAAGAATTTGATCATCGGTGTTTTTAGTTGCAGTGATCGGTCTGTTGGGAGATGTATACCATATCGTTGGAAGTCCTGGTTGGAAACAGTTTTCAGAAATTCCTTCCTAAATGAGATCCTTTGTAGTAGATGTAGTCTGAAAAATACATGTCAAAAGATACCGGCACATTACTAGAATTCCATTTAGTCATTAACAGGCAGCCAATCTCATTCATCATCATACTGTATGACCAGAATGTCTCCCAGAGCTGTGCCATTCAGGTCTGCAGGCTGCATTCAGCCTTGTCTGGTTCCAAAAACAGGGGTGGTCTCAGCCAACATATAGCCTCAACCTTCCAGGCATCTGGTGGTAATTATGCTAAGAGATAATATTATTATTAATATTAATCCAGGTGTTAAAGAGATTTGCAAAAAATGTAAATCAATGCTCTCGTCTTGCTCAAATTATTCATCTTGATGTGAGCCTCTTTTGAGGTGTTACTACAATGTTGGATTTCCCTTGTTGCATAACTTATTTATCGTTTGCTGTCGGCTACTATTTTTCCTTCTCTCCATTTGTTACTTATTTTTACCCAAACTTTTCCACCTTTGGAAGGGACTGTGCTGGCCCAGATTGCTGGCAACAATCCTAGTCTAGCAAGTGTCTCTCCTTCAGTCAGTTCCTGTTCGCGTAGGGTAGGGTTACACAGGGACAGGACCATCCCAGAAGGACTGTCCCAACCACTAGGCAACACAGCAGGATTCACTGTCAACCCCAATAGATGGAATGAAGGCACAGTCCACTCTACCAGGCCCTTAGGAATTCTGGCACACATGTTTAAAAGCATAGTTACATTTTCTTGCTTCGGAACCATCCCTGCTTCCAGCACCCAGAGTTATATCCCTGGTCCTGGGACCCCTGCATCAGGGAGTGTCCCATTGTTTCCTACTAGGACAAAAAATGAGATGTGAGGAGGAAAAATTATATAGTCATGCCAGCATCCTCCCCCACCCACTCTCTCCCAGATCCCCCAGAACAGTGACAAATGTGCCTAGGGGACCCTCCCTGAGCACCCCTCATGTTGAATAGGAGCACACTAATGAAGGCCAGCCCTTCATGCCTTCACCTCCTCCTGCTTAGACAGCAAACATTTCAATTGCCTGTTCCAAGTCTCTGTGAAACCATTACCTGAGGATGATATGCAATAGGATATGTCTATTTGATGTGGTATTTCTTTGCCCACTGTGGACACCATGGGTTCTAACGTGTATCCCATGTATTGAAGAAATGCAGTTTGGTGGCCCAAATTGGTACAGTACCTTCTGTTCCAATCCTGAAATAGTTAGTACTTTGAGCAATGAATGTATTGATCACCAAGTGTGTAAAGCCCAGTCTAGAGTAAGTGTGTATTCCTGTTAGGACCCAGTTATAGCTCCCAGAGGATACTGGCATTGGTCCAATGTAATCCAATGACCAGCCATGTGTGTGACCTTCCCCCTGGGAATCTTCCCTGTAGCCACCTGCAGTCTTCATCTCTCTTGTGGAC
The DNA here is from genome assembly GCA_963574435.1 of Cheirogaleus major. Lineage (NCBI taxonomy): Eukaryota > Metazoa > Chordata > Mammalia > Primates > Cheirogaleidae > Cheirogaleus > Cheirogaleus major. The sequence continues at coordinate 1,848 of CAUYPO010111206.1, forward strand.
AGAACAGAGCTTGTTGACATTCTGTGCTTCAGAAAGTGCCAGAGGAATATATCTAGATTCAGCCCATATCTGCAATGTGCCAGCACCCCCATATCCAGTCATTACGTGGACCCAGGTGGCCACCTCAAGGAAGAGCACTGATAGAACCACCAGGTGAAGCTATCACTTTCTGAACCTGGAAGGTGGTTCTTCTGATGGGCATGAGCCTGTCCTACTTTAATGTCCCTTAAGTCCCCATAGTGATTTTTGTAGGGCTGCACCCCATATGACTCTCTCTTTAACATTCCAGTTCTCCATTGCCCATATACCTCACCACATGGCCAGGCCATTGGCTACTGTCCAGGCATGTGTAAAAACCCAAACATAGTACCATTGTTTGACCCTCCCATCACTGCTAGAAAAAGAGGATGTAACTCAACCCCTTAAGCTGGTTTGTTCTTTCTTCAACCACAGTCTTTCTATCCGTGGTCTTAACACAGCAGATATCCAGACAGGGTCATGTCTGTTCATCCCGGAACTGTCATCCACAAACCCAACAGTTCTTTGTTGGTCAATTGAGAGCTATTCATAGGGCACTGTCCCCCTGACAATAGATTGTAACAGCTCCTCAGGTGGCTCTAAAGTCAGTCCTAAGAGAAACCAGACCTACCTGCTCATGGATACAGTGGGTGCCTCCTTGCACCTCCTTGCCACCTCCCCTGGTAGCATGCTCCTGTATAAACCATCTCCACCATATTCCAGAACTCTTCTGGCACTGCCTTCTTCATTACAGTGTTTTTGTAACATCACACAAGACATTGTGAGTATCTCTAATATCATGATTATTTTATGTTCTTTAGTCATGGAGGTTGTCTCAGTTAATACCCAGTGGCAAGATAGTAACTGTCTCTCAAATGCTGTGTCCAAGGTAGCAGCACCTGGAGGTCCCAGGTGCTCACAGGCTTTTGCCATAAAGCTCCAGTCTACATGAGTGCCAGTGGCAGACACTTCCAAAACCATCCAAGTGGGCATTGGAAGGGCCCAATGGGATTGAGAGAGCTACAGATTTTGGTAATTCAGACATGATCTGCTTTCGTTCAGGTCCCCATTCAGATATTGTTCTCTTTCAGGTAGTCTTATGTGCAGGAGCTAGCAATATTTCCAAATGTGGAATATACGTTCTCCAAATTCCAAATAGCCAACCCAATGTTGGGTTTCTTGTCTGGTCCTAAAGATCAGTAGCAAAAGCAGTTTATTTTTAGTTGCTTGTGGAATATCCTCACTGGCTCCTGCCTAGGGTATTCCTAAATGTTACCATTGGGGCAGGTTGGGACCTCTGCTGAATTTATTAACGTGCCCCCATTGGTCATGCGAGTCACCACTGCATTCCAATCAGTCACGGCCTGCTCTTAAGATTCCAATGGCATAATAACATCATCAAGAAAGTGTATTATTACACTTGAGACATGCATCAAGTCCAAATTCCTCCTGACCAAATTATGACAGTAAGCCAGTGAGTTCAGATAACCCTGTAAACTGGGATCCTTCCCACATGAAATTGAACTATGGTCGGCACTTTTCTGAGATTGAGACAGAGAAGAAAGTGTTTGCAAGATCAATCACTGAGTACCAGTTTCCTTTAGCCTGATGTACTTTTTATATGATTGAAACCATGTCTGTAACTGCTGATGCCATGGGCGGTACAGCTTTATTTGAGTCTCTGTAGTCTGCTGTTAGTTTCCATAAACTACCTGCCTTTGTATGGGCCACACAGGGCTGCTGTACAGAGAATTCGTTAGTATCAGCACTCCAGCTTGTAGTGTGTCATTAATTACAGTGGCAATCTCCTTTTGCCCACCAGGTACTCTACATTGTTTTAAATTAACCACCTGTGTAGGTTCAGGCAGGTCTATTGTTTCCCATTTAGCATGTTCAATGAAAATTGGCCTCGGGTGTAGACTTATATACCTTTTGGTAACAATATTAGTTAGGGGAAGCAATCTTCAGTCAACTGTAATATCCATCCCAATAATGCATTCAGGTAAAGGAAACAGGACCATCTCACAGAAAATCTGTTCAAGAATCCCAATTGTTCAGATTTGAGGGTGAGAGGGGAGCAATAGAATCCACTTTTTGATGAGGAGTGACAAGATTCTGGAAGAGCAAATGGGACTAGAAATACTGCCATGGTCATTTTTAGAATTTACAATCTGCCCTTGTTTCTTCTGAAATATCTGACAAGCATTTCATTCAAAGCCACCAGCCTCCCTTACACCAGAGCCAAGCCAAGCAGAGAATCTCTCTGAGGACTACATATCAGGAGAAAAGAGTTTATGATACACATACACCTATCATGAAAACAAATCCCATAGGTCCCAGGACCCCACCCTTAGAGCAGTTAGCCAGGCTGAAACTCAGCATATAGATTTATACTTAAGAGCAAAGCTTTAAACTTGCAACTGCTGTTCTGGAAGTTGAGAGCTAAGTGAGCAACTGTCATATAGAACTGTCCACTGCTGGGGAAAGGTAATAGCAACTTTTATGAGATTTAAAGATTTATCAGTGTTTTGGGTCTCAGAAAGAGATCAGGGTTCCCTATTATTGACAAATGGGTTTCCTCTGCTGAGACCACTTTCTGTAGGTTTAATGCCGACAGGATTTTCTATTGGTTACATTAATGCCTCCAGGCTGTTTGTGCAGCGATTGTTTTGAGGGACAAAACATTGTTGGAATTTGCCATTTTCGCAGATTGGCTCGAACTTGGCCCCCTCTCCTGCAGTGATTGTGGATGACCGGATTTCTGCACTCTGCATTCATAGAACTGATCTTTGGGTCACAGTTGAGGTCTCTGAGTTGGCCTCAATAAATAGCACCCTTCTTCCCAACTAGGCGTCTGAACAATTTGAAAAATAAAAGACTAAAGATAGAGAGTAAAAGATCAACCTTTGTAAAGATACAGCTGGGTGGAAACACATGTTCACTGTATCCTAACATTAGGCCCATTTCTGAGCCAGCCACGAGCAGCAGTGGACAATAGGACAGGCCTATCCTCATGGACAGAAAGAACGGAGGGCAACATTTGCTCTCAAAGGGCAACTTCCCTCCCAAGAGGAAGAAGAGCAGAAAGGAGCATGCACAATATAATTACTAATTACAATTAATCTTATTTGCTAGTCAGATGCTATTTCATATATATCACCAGGACAAGTGAGGTAAGGGGCAGAGTTCACCTAATTGAACTCTTTATATAGGAAAGAAGCAAAACAAAAACACAACTTGGGAATTGGGAAGAAAGCATGCCCCTGTATCACTTATGAGAAAAATCATCTGCTATAAAAGCCACTTATAAGAAACACACACACACATACACACAAGCTTAAATTTCTCCTGCCCATTTGCACACACCATTCAATATATCTAATAGGATAATGAGACCAAATATCAGGGTAGCAAAAATAAATTTGTTCTCTGTCTTGTTGTTACTTGTTTTGACCCAAAATTGAGAGAGCCATTCTTGCTGTTGCCTTGGGCCTCCTCCCAACATCCGCATAGACTCTCCACTCCAGGCCTTTCCATTTTTTATGATGAATTTTAATTGCTCAATAATAAAAAGGAGACCTTCTGATTGCATTCAGCAAAACTATGGAAGCAGTGGGGTTTCACAATCTATGTCCCAATTCGACATTGAAGAGATCGCCATATATTTTCAAAAACACTCATGAGGGAATGTTCTATTTGTAGTTGAATGTGACAAATAAATCCTGTCCTAAACTTCACAAGGCCTAATGGAATGAAACACATGAAAAATGGGTAGGGAAAACAACCAATTTTACTGCCCTCCAAACCAATACTTTTCCCCCTAAACAATTGAAATAAACATGTGGGAACTTTGTGGTATAATAAACGCTTCCCAAAGATTACTTGGAAAGCTCAGCTATGGACAGATAACACGTAGTTTGTCATGCAAAGTCCTATTTGGCAAACTCTTGCTGCTGGGTCACACAGCACAGCCAGAGTTGTTGTAAGGTTCAACAGTCAGTAATTCATTCACCAAAGGACAGACCAAAATTTGCCCAGCCACGCAATAGTCTAACTTTAACTCTTGAAGGACCAAAGCTTTTAAAGAAGATGAAGGGGAAAAAATAATGAAATGAACCATTTTCATGGTCCTAGATGAACTTGAACTTGAGTGACCCCTCTATTTTCAAGGAGATCAAATTTGTTGTTGTTTTTGTGATGCCAAAGAATAACAGAGCTGGATAGTAGTTAAATGAGTAATAACAGATTCTACTCAGGAACTATTACAATAGGGGAAAAGAGACCTCAATATAGAACAGGGCTTAATTCGGAACACAACAAAGAAAAGGGATTTAGAGTCAAGGAAAAAGGCAGGGTCAGGGGATGGAAAATTTCTAAGAGGAAACAGGATTCTGGCTAAACTGATTTGGCAGGATTCTTCCTGCCGGCAGGTTACAGTGATCAAATACTACCTGGAGGATGGTGAGGGATGAGGAATTTAATCGAATACTGAGGTTAACCAGATATCAAGGGCTGAGTTCTTTGCTACACTGATTTCAGCATGATTCTTGCTACAACTGGAACCTACAAAGACAAACATGGAAGCCCAAAGCTGAAACCTCAAGGGCTGAGGGGAGACTGACTGGTGACAGGTCAAGGAAAGTGTCCTTGTCAGTGACCGGAAGTGATATTCCACAGGAAAGATGATTTAGCAAGTGATCCAAGAGGGTGAGGCCCGTGTCTGGTGTGTCTGTTTTGTATTCCCAAACTAGGTACCAAGTGTGGTACAAAAAACATTTAATTGACAAATAAAGATCCAACACATTCAAGGTGTACAAATTGATGATTTGATATGTATATATGCTATGCAATGATTATCATGATCAAATTAATTAACATACCCATCAGCACCCATTCTGTATATTAGATCCCCAGAACTTGTTCATCTTATAACTGGAAGTTTGTACCCTTTGACCAACATCTCCCCAATCCCCTTAACTCCAGCCCCTGGCAAGCACTGTTGTAACAACTCTTTCCTTCTACGAGTTCAACTTCTTTAGATTTCATATATAAGTGAGATCATGCAGTATTTGTCTTTCTGTGTCTTGTTTATTTCACTTAGCTTAATCGCAAATATACTTCTCCATTCACAGAATTAATTTCCTCTAATATGCTCTCGGTAAAGATCTTTTTGTCTCTTAGAAAATCTAAGCATGTTGTATTGCTGTTGATGCTTGATGGCAAACAACCTAACATTGGCCAAAAGATAAATGCTTCCTTATCAGTGGTGTCAGTAGAACTACCTACAATCCATAGCTGTTTCATCCTGACTGGCACACAAATCTATACTCCTATAACCTTTCTGAAATGACAGATCATTACTCCTACCCAAAATATGTTGACAATATCCCCCACTATCCATTTATAGCCATCAAAAAAGAGCTGCTAAGTTTTTTATTGTGTAATAAAGAATTTAATATTGCCCAAAATGAGGTCTTGCCTTTGCCCTTGGTTACTGGGTGGGAATCTCTAAGCGCTTGGAATGTTCTGCCTGATGAGAGTATCTTAGTTTACCTGGGAGCCTTGGGCCATGCCAGACAGTTTAGCAATGTGATTTATGGTAGAAGACTTGGGTAGCACAGTATCAGCTGTACCTCCAGAGGGGTGGAGACTGAGATTAATCAACCATAACTATGTAATTGAACCCCAATAAAACCTCTGGTTACCATGGCTCGATGTTACACAGTACCATGTAAAAATACACACATGGTTGACGATACTATATGAATATAGTTACAGATGATTCCAGGTGGAGCCAACAGTGTCCATGATTCCATCAAGAAGGGACAACTGGAAGCTCTACGTTTTGAACTCTCCTGTGCTCAGCCCTATGTGTCTCCTCCCTTGGCTGATTTTAGTATGTACTCTTTTGCTGCAATAAGCTGTAACCATAACAGCTTCCAGTAAGTTCTATGAGTCCTTCTAGAAAATTATCGAGCCTGAGGGAGGTCTGAGGCACATCCAGTCTTGCAATTGGTATCATAAGTGAACCCCTAAACTTGCGGTTGGTGTAAGAAATAAGGGTGGTCTTGTGTACTGTCTCCCTAACTCTGCAGGTATGAAAAAAAACACACCCCAACTATAAGCATAGAAAAACTTTTAGTTTTTATAAGGAACAGTAAATGAATAATATTACCTGGGGATACTCCCTTGGGAGGAGTTCAAAAACCTATCTCTTGCTATTTTAAATTTAGAACATATCTTGTAAAGTTATCAGGCCTTGAGTGGGCCTGTAAAAACATCTGAATCAATGTCATTATATGGTGAATTCTTATAATACTTTTTGCAAAATTTCTAAGACCTTAAATACATATAATAGTAAATAATAGATGAATTGACTGGGATGCAGACAACCCCTCCTGAAGCTAGATATTTGGCCGCAGTATCAAATATTTTAAAGCCCGGTAATTTGGGACACAAACAGAGAGCTGTATTTTGACAAGCCTACTGCTTAACTTTAAGAAGCAAGCAACCTGGGACACAACCTTTCAGTGCAAAAGAACAATGTGACTGTATCTTTCTGCTCTTCATTCCAATTTTCCCAGGATGGTCTACATTCCCAGGCATTATCTACCCAGAGAAGTACATTAGTTCAGAATGTTTTCAAGAGGTAGAATAAAATAACCACAAGAAAAGATGCTTTCCGGAGTTTCTGACTCTGAAGATGAATTTAACAACACTCAACCATCTTCTAAGTTTCAAGCAGGGAGGAAACGCTACAGTCAGTATAGACAAATGGGAGCACTGCTGACCTTCAGTTACAGGCTTGGAGCGAGGGTGACCCGCTCAACATTGTCAATATTATTGTTAGATCCCAAACTCACCTGATGAAAGTCTCTGATGTTCCTTTTCATGTTTCAAAACAATGAAAGGCCTAGAGCAGGAACAGATGCCTGGCACAAACAGGGAGAAAAGATATGAGAAATGTGAAGAAAGAATCTCAAAAGGCAGAGCAGGGCAAGGTAAAAAAGATCAATGTTACCTTTGTAGTTACCTTCATGTAGGTTGGTTCTATTTGAGTCTAAAACTTGTTTTCTAACAGTCAAAGACAAAGATGAAAATATTGTTTTAGCAATCCATAAATAGTTTTTGGGGGGGTAATTGTTAGTATAAGTAAGAGCCAATACTATGATCATGAGTATTAGTTTTTTTAACTGAATAAGCCAAGTTCATTCATGGTATAAAAGAGAAGTCCATCTATGAAAATATAGTGATGAAAACAAAATGAATATTAGTAAAAAAAAAACTCTTAAATCATACTATTATCCTTACTAATAATATAAACTGGATTGGACTTAGTAAATTATTTTTCTTTATGAAAATGGGTTTAAATTTCACTGTGATATCTAGGCTTTAAAAAAAATAAAAAGAAAACAGGAACTTAGTGAGTTATAAATAAATCATCAAATTAACTGATTCTAACTCAAACCCTTTTTTTACTTTCTAATAGCATTTTCAGCCACAATATTCAGGTAATTATTTCACTCTTTAACCCTGTCAAGTGAAAATGTTAGTGAGGTCTTGAGGTCCCAGGAAAAAACCTTAAACTCACAGCAAGTTCACAGACTAATCCTTTAAAACTACAGAAGATCACAAGACAAAATGTATGTTAAAAATACAGAATTCAGGTTGATACTCTCCAAGGGGAAAAAAGATATGGACAGATGTCCTTAAGAAATAAAGTGATCTGGAACAAAAAACCTGTGCTAAAAATTAATGAAAGGAATTTCTGGTTTAAATGGTGATAATGTGCTTCCCACATTTTTTATTAAAATACTGAGGAAGATACACTCACAGTAGAAGTATAGATTGATATATATTTTCTGGAGGGCAGCTTTGCAATTTCCATCACAATCTTAAAATAGACTGGCCGTTGGTTCCAGACTTTCTGCTTCTAGGAATTTTTCTAAAGAAATAATTATAGAGGTTTTCTAAAAATAATGGATGTGCATGGTAATGTCATTATTCAAATGAAAAAAAAATAGAAACAAATAAATGCCCCAAAAGAGATGTTGGTTAAATACAATATGGCATCCATATTATTAAATATGTTGGAGCAATTGATAATAATGTTATAAGAGGATATTTAAATGCACAAAAATATTCACAATGTAGCCAGTGAATAAAAGCAAGTGTTTAGTAGAATACTGTTGTGGCTCAGAGGTCAGACTTTCAAACCAGATAGCCTCAATTCAAATCCTTATTCCATACTTACTAGCAATGGAACTTTGAGAAAGTTTAGTTTTCTGGTAGTAAAAGGGGGACGATAGTAGTACTGACGTCATTGGGTTGTTTTGAGGACTAATTGGCACAACACATTTATAGTGGTTAGAAAAAAACCCAATACATAGCAAGAGCTTAATTTATTTTAGCTGCCGTTCTTATCAATCTAGTTAGATACTATGCATCCTTTAAAAAAAAAAAAGTAGCCAGGCAAGAATTTGCACAACATAAGCATATAACCCAACAAAACATTCCGAATAGGTTAAAATCTCTTTGTTTGCAAGTACAGAAAACTTAACTCAAACGGCTTTAAACAATAAATATGGGAAAATGACTACTGTAACTTCAAAAAGCTAAAGACAGTATGCATTTCAGTATTGTTAGTGCTATGGTTTGATTCAATGGAATGCAAGTTCCAGGTATTTTTGTATCGCCAGCTCATAGAAGAGCGTCTGATATATAATGGGTACTAAGTAAATATTTTTTGCATCAATTAGAGTAGAATTCCATTTTCTACTAACATTACCATCCTTCTACCTACCATCATGATGCCGAATTTGTTGGAGCAATGGTGATGTAACATCTTCAGACTTCACTCTCCAGAAAGAGAGCAAAGTGAAGTCTTACCTCATAACTCTCAAAGAAGAGCAATTAAATCTCTCCTCTGAATAAAAAGAGGAATATCCCTGACTGCAGGACATGCTTGGAGTCACGGGGTTTCATAACAGATTCATTCTGCCACAGCTCTGGAGCTGTGGATTGGGATAGTCCATGTAGTCAAACTCAGCAATATTAGCTGAAAAATAACTAATCACTGAGAATTTCATTAAAAATAGGGAAATCCAATTGTTGTCTTAACTACATATATGAAACCAGATTTCAACCATCCTCCAAATGACGAAGAGTGGTACACAGCATACCATTTGCCTGGACTTTAAGAAAATACTGAATATGGATCATTTCTTCTCATTTAAAATAACTCATTAGAAAAAATAATTTTAAAATGCCTCTTGAAAATACTGCAAGACTTTTGCTTCTGGCCTTGATGAAGTACTAGTACCAGAGTAGGCTTCCCATCATAAATCCCTAGAAATCGAGACAAAATCTATGTAACAACTATTTTTTCAGACCATGAACAACAGGCAGCACAGGACTAAAAAGGCCAGGAACAGCTTCCAGGAGTAAACAACTCTTGGGAAGGTGAAAACTGAACAACTCCCCAAGGCAGTACAGGAGGTGTTTGAGTTCTGACAACCTAGAACAGAGAGAGACTGTTGAACATTTGGAGCATTCACAGAGACTCCAAAAACCACACACCTTAGAAGTAAAGCTAAATAGCCATGGAGTAGATGTTACTCCGTATCTACTTTAATGAAACCTAAAAACAAATCTCGAAAGCATGAAAATGATCTAGAAAGTAAATTGACCTCCTGCCACAGAAAAACTTCAGAACCTTTAAAGAAAGGGGGAAGAAACTCAGGTACTCATCAATGTCCAGAATTCAAATAAAGATTATGCCACATTAAAAAAAAAAAAAAGCAGAAAAATGTCTCTCATATCCAAGAGAAAAATGAGTTTACAGAAATGGAAAAGAAAAGACAGAAATGATTGAATTAGCATGCAAGAACTTTAGAACAGTTATTATAAATATATACAAGGACTTCAATGCAAATGTGAACAAAAAGAGGCTGATATATGAATATTCACAGCAATTGTGTTCATAATGCCTGCAAACTGGGAACAACTCAAGTCCAATCAACATGAGGATTGTCTTAGTCTGCTCAGACTGCTATAACAAAATACCTTAGATTGGATGACAAACAATAAGCATTTATTTCTCATAGTTCTGGAGGCTGGGAAGTCCAAGATCAGGTGTCAGCATGGTGAGGCTCTTGATAAGGATCTTCTTCCTGGCTTGCAGACAGCTGACTTTTCACCAGGGGGGAAGGGAGAGAGTTTGAGAAGGTTCTGGTGTCTTCCTCTTCTCAGAAGTACATTAATCCCCATCATGAGGGCTCCACCTGATGAGTTTCATGGCCTCATCTGAACCTAATTACTTCCCAAACTCCTCACCTCCAAATACCACCACACTGGGGATTAGGGCCTGAACATATGAATTTTGGAGGAATAGAAACATTCAGTCCATAACAAGAATGGATAAACATTTTGTATTATATTCACACCATGGACTACTACTCAGTGACAAAAAGTAGCTAACTACTGATAAGCATAACACTACTGATGAATTTTGAAAATGTTAGGCTGAGCAAAGGAAGCTAGGAAGTACATACAAGATGGTTCAATTTTTATGAAATTCTTAAGCAGCCAAAACTAGTCTATAATGTCAGAAATCCTACCAGTGGTTGCATGAGACAGATGTTGGGGGAACTGACTACAAAAAGAATATAGGAAACTTTTTAGGAAAGTGAAAATATTCCATTTCTTGATTGTGATGGTGAATATGTGAATACATGAAACGTTCACTTAAAATGAGTGTATTTTAATCAATGTAAATTAAACCTCACTAAAGTTGATTTTTAAAATACTGTAATGAAAGTGAAAGAAAAGATCACCCTAAACGCAGAAGGGTAACAAATCTCTGAAAATGATTTGCTAAAGGAAAAAGAAGAAAAGTTTCAATCAATTTGCCATGCTTATTAGAATGCATGACTTCTATGAAATAGCAGCAGAAAGTCAAGATAAAGAAAAAAAAAACCTGAGAATAAAAAATCAATATGCATAGAACAGAGGAGAAAGAGCCAGAAGGTGGGATAATTTTAAGGAAGATAAAAATCACAATATTAGGATTTTAATGCAAATTGATTCAATGAAGCATAAGATTAAACTTGGTAAAATCTAGTCAAACAGAAATAAAATAACTTGATAAATTTTTCAGAAGGCAGTACAAAGATCCAAAGTGACCAAAAAAATTGATGGAAAAGATGACAGATAAGAATAAAAGCAATACGGATTGAACCTAAGATTTGCAGGTGTGCTTAGACGCCACAACTAAAGCAGCAGCAAACATTTAAGGCTTAATTGAAAAAAACACATCTAAACTGTCAAGAAAGCTTAGTGCAAGGGCTTATCATAAACTGTTTAAAATCACTGAAAAGGAACTCACATAAAGAAATATCCTGGCAAAATATATATTATTGTCACTAAACAGATAAGCCTTTAAGCACTCACAGATTTTTTTTAAATAGTTTAGCTACAAGAGGAATAAAAATCAGACTTTCATCAAACTCTAAATGCCAAAAGGCAATAAAATATTATTAAATATGTTTACAGTTTTGAGGAAAACTGTGATGTCACTCCATCTGAGACACAAGTCATATTGCAGCCCCAAGGGATGCTGGGTATGTTCTGTTTCTACTACAGTCAGAATATGGGTCCAGGAACCAATGAGTGTGGGTGGGGGGTGATACCTGTAATAATTAAACCTAATAATATACTTACAAAAACTTTATATGGTTATCTGTTATCTGCTAGTTTTGAAGTTTTGTTCACAAGGAAAGAGGTAACCATCCCAGTGAATTGCCACCGTGCTACAACATGAATAAAGTGTTGGAGTATTGCCCAGTAATTGGCATGAGTTGTAAAAAGGAAATATGGTTGTTTTTTCTCTTAAGGACCGAGAAAGACATGGTTGGACCCTTCCCCAACATGTCCAGTGATGAGTTTTGAGTAAATGACTACTGAAATCCCATAGGGGCAAGGTTGCCTGGGTCTCAGGGTGATCCTGGAACCCAGCAAAGAATTGGACTGGACAAGAGCCCAAGTCGCCAAAATGTGGCCAAAGGGATGGGGATGGGGGAACATCATTCTATTTCCAGCTATGCTATACAATACCGTAGCCACCAGCCATATATGCCTATTGACATTGAAATGTAAATTAATTCAAATTAAATACAATTAAAATATTAGTTCATTTCACTAGCCACATTTCAAGTGTTCACTGGCCACGTGTGCCTAATGGCTTCTGCATTGAATGGTGCAAAGACTGTCACCATCATTGCAGGAATTTTTACTGGGCAACATGGATCTGTAGCCACATGACCAATGGAAAAACTAAGAGTGGCAACCTCTATCTATGATTCCTTCCTTGCCATGAATATACTTTAACTGACTTCCCTTGTCTTCCCTCTCTCTTTCCACCTGTACTGTGTATAATGTCTATGAGTAGTAATCAGCTTTTCAGTTTTGTCATCATTTGTAAAATATTGAGAAAACATGTAACACAACTAGAGGAGGAATGAGTATTGGGCAGAGATCTGAGACTTGGGGAAGGGTACAAGCAGGAACTGGCTGCAGTGCAGAGCAGAAGAATCCAGAAACCAGCACGGGCTGGAGGCTTAAGCTTAGCACATTATGTGCACCTGGTTGGAACATTAACGTGAAGTCAATGATGCGGAGACCCTTTAAGAAAGAGGTCGTTCTGGCAGTGGCAGCTGTGGAGGTCGGTGTCCAAAGTGGTAGGAGAAGAGGTGTCTGAGGAAGTGTTTGGTGGCAGCGTCTAGGAGACACAAAGACCATGGAGGCAGCAGAGGAATTCAGAGAGCTGCGGTTCCTGGCGGTGGCCTGCCCTGCAACACCAGTGTAATCAGTCTTGCAAAATGACCCCCTTCCTAAGTTACTTTTTCTTCCTTCAGACTTTACCAGTGAAGCCTGACAATCAGACTTAACTAGCCTCTCCACAGAACGAGCCACCATGACCAACAGCTGGTTCTTGTGTCACACCACCTGAAGACCCTGTGACTCAAACCCCATGCAACGTGACCCGAGCTCCACAGCGCTCTATAAAAGCCCTTCCCGTCAGTGAGGCAGGGAGACGGGCTCTGAGGCTGTTTCTTCCCGTTCTCGCAGCTAGATGTCTTTTACCTTAAAATTTCTTCCTTCTTACGCTCTTCTTGTTGTTTCAATAATTGGCTCTTTTGTGAAGTAAGTGACAGGACCCAGGTTGGACCTCTTTTGGGGTTCAGTAATCCTAGTAATTTCTTCCTGTGTATCTGCTTTCCTTCCCACTAACTCTGTGAATGTCTCTTTATCCTTCTGGAAAAAAAGTATTTCTTTCTGCCTAATTTAGAGTTAGTTTTTATTGTTTGAAAATAAGAATTCCTATCAAAACAACAAAAAAAGTTAAACATAGTTTCTTAAAAAGCAAAAAGCTAAAGTGTTAAAAGGAGTACTTCTCTTTTGGACCATTAGAAAAGGAAAAAAGCAAACAGCATGATTATATAAAGTAAACAAATCCAGAAAATAAGCATAAACTCTAAAAACATAAGCCTGACTTGATCTGTCATCTCATCTTAAGTTATATAACTTAAATTATTTCAACTCCTCACTAAAAAGATCTTTAAAACCTAGACGTGCTATTTAAGTTCAGGCACGTTAAGTTGACAAATCTCTATAGAATAAGCAAAGGTTCATCAGACAAATTAGGAGAAAGTGTGGTCCTTTTTACCTCAAACAAAACATAAGGCAAAAGGTTTCCATGGAAAAGAGGGTTATTTCATATTCATGAAGGGCAAAATAAAACTTAAAATATCCACGAACCTTTTTGCATCATAAAAGTATCAAATTACATAAAAACAGGATTGCTGTGAGATTGTAAACCATCTCTCCATTTTATAGATCTAATGGGGGGGGAAAGACAAACTGAGAATGGAATTGGGAGGTGGAATGAATCTGGTAGCATGAGCACAGATGTTTCCATCCCTTTCTCTTCAAATCCACTGAAGTAACAACTTAAGTTTACAACCATGTCGAAAAGCAAGTAATCGTGCCAATGGGTAGGCCAGAAATCTTGAATAATCTTGGACAATAGAACATCACTGATAACATGAGTGATAGAGAAAGGCTGGAAAAAGAAATTTCAGCCCAAGACAACCAAAAAAAAAAAAAAAAAACTGAAGTAAGAGCAAGTCTAAATGCATCAAGTTAGGGTTAAGAGATAAATACAAAAGGAGGGCTACGAAGCATAGTAATCAAAGAACTGTGTTTCACCAGACTTTTTCTCTTCCTACCCACCCACCTCTTACGGTGAGCAGCAGATAAAGACGGCTTCTTCCCTAACAAACTCCATATAACTCTCTATACTTACGTGAAAGATCTACCGTTTCCTAGCACTGTGGTTAGCAATCTTGGCTGTAACTAGGGAACTTCTGAAAAACTTCTAAAATTTCAATGCTCAGTATGCTCTCCAGACCAAATAAGTTAAGATCTCTGGGGATCAAAGGCTTCATAGTTTCCAAAGTTACCCAGGTGGTTCCAATGGGCAAACAAGGTTGAGAACCACGGGCTTCGTAGAAACGTCGGGGCTGAAGGCAGAAGACCAGAGACCACAGTAATGCTAAACCTCAAAGGGAGAAAAACATTGAAAAAATATAGATAGTTCTGCTCTGGCTTTAGTCCCAAAGTAAAACCACAGTTCTCTGAAGTGGCAGATGGGACCCTCAGAACTCAGGGTTGATTCTCCCACGAGTAAAGCCAGGGAGAACTATTCCATCCCCCTAACTCTCAATCCCTAAGAGTGATTTCTACCCAGAAGACCTAGCCTCACACAGCCTACCTGGCAACATACCCCCTTTCCCTCCAAAACACCTGAGACAGGCTTCTGTATCAAGAGGCAAGTTATAACATTCTTGGTTAACAGATTTTTCTTCTAACACTTTAAACGTATTACTCCATTGCCTTCTGGCTTGCATGGTTTCTGACAGGAGTTTAATTATTTGCTCTAGTGTATCTTTCTTCTTTATGCAATGTTTCTCTTTCTCTGGCTATCTGTAAGATTTTTCTTTTTTGGTTTTGGAAGTTTCAATCTGATATGTCACCATGTGTACATTTAGAAAAGGGGCTAGGTGTTTCTTGGTTTTGTGTGTGTTCTGAGACTCCTGGATCTGTGGTTGGTTTCTTTCATTAGTTCTAGAAATTTCCCAGCCAGTATTTCTCAAGTATTCTTAACCATCTCTCTTCTCTTTGCATTCCAATTACACATGTTAGAATACATGATACTGTCCTACAGCTCCTGGCTGTAACAGGGAGTTATGTTTGGGATACGGTTTGAACCTCCTCATCTATCCCCCACACCTACACACACCTAGGCAAGTATAACTAATAATTCTTTCACACCATAATGAGTGTTATATGGAGTAAGTAAAAGAGGAAGAACTAGGTGACTGACGGTTTGGGGTTTGAGGAAGGACTCCTCTCTTTATGTCCTTGAACACTGAACAGGAAAGGCTGAGGGTAAGGCACTCCAGGTGAGACAGCTTTGGGGCAGTCAATATCTTAATCCTGATCCTTTAGAAAGCAGAGCCTGGAGACAGGATGGAAGCTGCCAGCCCTTTAGTTGAGAAAGGCCAGAAGAGCAGGGTGAGAGAAGAAAGCAGCAGCTGTGTCTACTCAGCACCCAGGACTTTGCAAGAAAACGTGCAAAGAGAAATCTGATCTTGGAGCAGACCTTGGAAGGAAGAAGGATAGGAGGACTCCTGTTTTCTTTTTGAGACAGTTTCATTCTGTTGCCCGGGCTAGGGGGTGGCTGTGACATCAGAGCTTACAACAACGTCAAACTCCTGGGCTTAAGCTATCCTCCTGCCTCAGCCTCCCCAAGTAGTTGGGACTACAGGCACGTACCACCAGGCGTGGCTACTGTCTTCCACTTTTCTTTGGTCAAGGCTTACATGCAGGGAGATGACCACCCTCCTTAAACTTCTGAGCTGTCACTCAATCCTCTGAGGGTCAAACAAGGTCCTGAACTCCAGAATGTGGCCTTTCACCCCTGTCTAGAAGGATGGTTGCTCAGCGTAGACTTCATGCCCACCCAGAAAGAGAAAGGCCATAGGAGGTAACCTGAGGAGGTAGACAAGGTTTGTGTCCAACATAGTGTACTTGAAGTTTGTCATAGCTGCAGCTGGGCTGGCTGCTGGCTTGGCTGACCTGCTTGGCTACTGTTGCATTCTCCCAAACCCATAGCTGACTCAAGCCGGCCCTGCCAAGTAATATTCCCCTCGTAGATGTAGCGTGAGGTTATCTCGTGCCAGCCTCCAGTTGTAAGAAACATCTCATCAGTTACTTTCTTGAAAACGCTTTAAGCTATTTCCTCTAGCCAGCCAAATTTCTAGGAGTGAAGCTTCTCAGTTCAGGCAAGTCAAAAATATCTAGATTCTTACTCTGAATATTTAGGTCATATACTTAACCTGACAAACATCTGTTGAGCATCTAGTCTATACCAGGAATTACTGCACATTCTAAAGGATGCAAAAGAAATAGATTCCTTTTATCTCTGAATCTCCTGTCTCACTTCTGTCTAAATTTGTTCTGTTTCACTGCTCCTTAGCAGATCCAAAAGAAGAGGAGGAAATGCAAGAATGATAGGTTTCTAAGCAATAGGCAGCTTTTAAAAGAGTGCTGAAAAAAGATTGTGATTTTTGGCCGAAATTGGTCTCTAAATTATTGCTGTCTCATTGACTCTACTTCCCTTCACCAATTAGGTTATTGAAAGCAGGCTGCTGCATTTTGAGAAATTACTTACAATCTGAATAGACTTCATCTTCACTCAAATATAGAAATGACTTCAGATCCAGGACTGAAGATGAGAGTAATCTCTTGAGTCTTTAGAGAAAGGAGGGTTTAAAATGTAGCTGGTTGACATTTGTTCATGTCACTCGCCCTGGTGGAATAGTTATCAAACTACCTCGAGGAATGAGTTATCTACTTCCCGGATTCCCTAGCTGTAGAAAAATATACCTTGATGCTGAAAAGGATTGTATGATTTGATTTTTCTATGAAGTCACAAGTATCAAGATGTCTTGATTGTTTTCAGCCTAGTTGTCTAAATGCCTTTCTGTCATAAAATCCCTTTAACAGTGATTCACTTGTAAGAGTGTCTTGAAGTGGAAGAGTTTGAAAGTACTGAGACTGGATGTCACACTAAGATGGCAGGTGGCTCACAGTTCCTGACTTTCCTGCTTACAAGTTGCCTAAGAAGGTTAAAGGCACTAAATCACAATGGCATTAGAAACTAAGAATGTCAATGACTTCCCATACTCTGAGAATTAGGTTCACACTTCTAAGTGAGCAAAGAGACCAGCAAAACAGTTATCTAGGTGATTATTTATGCGTAAAGTACATAGTTAAAAGTAGACCATCAATCTTGCACTGGGTGAACGACTTGACTATTTTTACTGCAGGTATGCAAGAATACAATGCAGACTCATCACTACTGCTGAGGAAGTCTCAGTCGAGATTCTAAAACTACAGAATCAAAACGAAATATTTACCAGCTCTCTGACCAATGGAAATAGTGAGGCATAATCCATGGCTCACCAGTGCTACACCACAGGAGACCAAGGAGGCCAGTTGTAGGGCCTGTGGGCAATCTTTGTGAGGTCAGCAGGAATTAGTATTATGGAACTGATCAGCCTCCTACATGAGGGTCCCAAGTTCAAGTGGGCAAGTTGTTTTTCTGCTTTTTCTGATAATGCCTGGCATTGGTTTATAGCCAGTATTCTAGATCCTTTCTTCCCCTAAAATCTGCTCTTCAGGTGAGGCTAACAGAATGGTGTGCTTACTCAAAGGTGTAACAAGAATCAGAACTTCTGTAAATAAGAAGGGAAAGGTTCTGTTCAATCAGCACATCAGAGTAAAAAAACCTTACCCAGGGGCTGGAGACCTTTTAGGTGGAGAGAAAAGACAAGATTTTTGGAGGAGGGCAGAAGAAAAATCACCTTCTGCATACTTAAAGGCATGCTCCTGACACACAAAGAGCAAAAAATGAGTGCTAGGAAGATCTTGCATATTTGCTGGTTTGGGGCCATAAAAAAAATTTTGGATCTGGAAAAGATGTCGATACAAATGTGGGCTACCCTGCTGCTGCTCACAAGGAAACTAAATCTGTCCCTTGACAATCAGGGGCCTGGGAACCCAGGGATTAATAGTATGAAAAAATGGGAAGCTGTAAACAAATGAGATGGTCAATAAAATATGGAAAATCCCCTCTGAAAAGCCCTTATTCTCACAGTTCCACATCATGAACTCTTAAGACAGAAGGCAGTTTGCATGGTGGGTGAATGAATGTTTTTCCAAAATATGGAAACCTCAGAGTCACAACCTATTCGTGGGAGAGCTCTCCCTGCAGAGTTTAAAGGTAATGGGACCAGAACGACTGGTGTGGATTGACTGGTACACGAGCAAAGCTGCAACCGTGAAGCATTTCGGGGTTTTCCCCCTCTTTTGGTTGGCTGTTGTCTCTACCCACCCCTCTCCAAACAATAGGAAGTCTTGGCTATGATCTGACTGGTAACAGTTAGAAAGGTTCCAGATCAGTAGTTTTCAACTTCGTTTTTGAGGCACATTTTCTTGAATGCTATGATTTTGGGTGCCCAAAAACCACAGTAAACAAGCCAGGAATAATCATCATAGTACAAATGCTACTCAAGAACAACAATGTTTCACACTCTCCTGAAAGCATCTAGTTATTACGATGTCCATAGTCGCTCTTCTAGCCTGTGCTACTTTTAAAACTAGCCCCCTTCATAGCCAGAATCACTTTCTCTGACAAAGCCCCCATATGTGTCATTCAATGCTTAATTCTTCTTTGATACCAACTTGGCCTGGTGCCACCCTTCACGCCTCTTATTTCCAGCACGGGGCCCCTACTCTATATCCTGTTATGCGACCTGCTTAGCTTAGTATTATCCAATAGAAAGTAGCCTTTCAAGATCTATCCACAGTTACAGCAA
The DNA here is from genome assembly GCA_963574435.1 of Cheirogaleus major. Classification (NCBI taxonomy): domain Eukaryota; kingdom Metazoa; phylum Chordata; class Mammalia; order Primates; family Cheirogaleidae; genus Cheirogaleus; species Cheirogaleus major. The sequence goes on from CAUYPO010111206.1 coordinate 20,870, forward strand.
AAATGAATCAAAGGCTCATAGTTCAACAGTGTGATGCAGCACATAGATTCTTAAGCCAAGTTCCTGCATCTTGCTCAAACAGAAACAAGTGTAGGACCCAGCAAAGGGGATGGGGGAAAACTTGGGAGAGACCAGGCACCCCACATGTTTGGGAGAAGCGTTCTGCCTTTGGTGCCCTTCCTCTATGGTGTTGGCCTGGAATCGGAACTAAATGCTCCAGACTTAGCTATAGGATAGGCGAAAAAAAATGGGCTCAAGCCCCAGGTTGTCTAGCCTAGGGCTGAGGTTCTCTGCAGGTATTTGAATCTAAATATTCAGCCCATTAGTAAGGAGAATTTCTTTGATAAACTGCCAGGACACTGAGTGCTAAGAATGCTGGGATTCAGGCTCCAACCCAACGCTCTATATTTCTACCTTGTGTGGGGGAAAAAAAGTGAAGTGTAGAAAAATTGCCAACTTCAAATGTCTTGTAACAAATACATGGCTTGTGTGCGTGACTTCCTATGTTCATATATTCATGTTTTTAAAATAACAATCACAGCATCTAAAACTCCTCAAACCGAAGACTTTACCACAAAGGAAGGAATACTGAGAGTAGTGGGCCAACTACTTCACCTAGTATAGATAGGGCTCAAGAGTATTTCTTTATTGAATTGATACCTGGAAAAAAACCATAGCTTTTAAAATCCATTTGAAATGAAAAGTTAAAGATTAAAAATCAGGAGATTAAAAGCATATCTACACACTAAAACAACACATAAATGCAGATATAGCCAAAACATTAAGGTGAAAAATAAGACGAAGGGAAAGGCTTACTATTTAAAACAAGTACAAAGGTAAGACTTAAAAACTCCATTGTGCAAATTCTTTTTTTTTTTTTTTTTCTTAACAGGGTCCCTGTCGTTAGGGCTAGAATGCAGTGGCATCATCACAGCTCACAGCAACCTCGAACTCCAGACTCGAGTGATCCTCTCACCTCAGCCTCCTGAGTAGCTAGGACTACAGGCATGCGCCACCATGCCCAGCTAATTCTATTTTTTTTTTGTATGGACAGTGTCTGTCTATGTTGCCCAGGCTGGTCTCGAACTCTTAAGAGCTTGAGCTTTACGGACCTACAAGCTCCACCTCGAATCACATGCTGGGAAACTGCTCCTACGATTGCAAGACCCAACCGTGCGAGACAGGCCTCCAAGCATACATGGGGAAACTGAAATCTAAGGTCTACACCACTTCAGAAGAATGGTCAGAGAATTTTTCCCCTAATTTTTTTTTTTTCTCCTCCCTGTGATAGAGCATTTCCTGCCAATCTATCTTCATGTCTGTCATGGATATATAGCTCCCTTTGCCAAAGTGGCCTTTAAAAGCCCCATAAAAGGTACTTTAATTTGGGAGAATTGCATGGTTACTTCCTTGATGAGGAAATTTACAAGGACTCAAATTGGGACAACAGAAATGGTTGTTTTTCCATCAAATCATGCATTATCTGGGCTTCTATGTCAGGACTGGTCTGAGGGACTCTGCACTGGGAGGCAGGTAGACACAGTCCTAATACTGTGTGATCTTGGACTGGCTGGGCGACCTTTAGTGCCATTTGATCAAGCTATCATGGCCTCAGTTTCCTGAGCCATTAAACGGAAATAATACACTGTCTACATCGCAAGGCAGAAAGGCGAGTTTAAAAATGTAATGAAAGTGAAGGGTGTGTGTTGTTTAAAAAAAAAAAAATGCTTGGACAACTAAAAACATTCAGATTTATTACATATACCAGTGCAGTCCAAAAGAATTTCCTATGACAATAGAAACGCTCTATATATGTGCTGTCCAACACAGAAACCATTAGCTACGTGTTGCTATTGGGCAACAGAAATGTGGCTACATTCAATTGAGGAATTGAATCTTAAATTTCCTGACTTAATTTTGTTAATAGCTGCATGTAGCTGGTGGCTACTTCACGGGACAGTGCAGATAGACTTGGGGACATTTATTCTTTGGGCCTGCTCAGAATCTATTTCATCTCTCTGACAATACTGTTTTCTTTGAAGGGATTACCTCATTCATTGCATGCAGTCTTTGGAGGATGGTCATTCGTGTCTTGCTCCAGCCCACCAAGCATGGCCCAAACAAGTCCAGCACAAACCCTCTGCCAGGATTTTGAATTTTGAGTGATGTTTTGCAGGGAGAAGGAAAAAACAAGTGATTTACAGGTGATTCAAACCAGTGAAGGTGGTGTCTCTAAGATTCTTAATTCATACTCCTCCTACCTGGTTCTCCTGGAGTTCCCTGGTTCCTACTCCTTTTTGGTGCCCAGTTCTCCAACTCTTCCTTCTTTATACACCACTTTACCAGAGTGTCAATAAACTTAGTCCCACTGCTTACAAACGAACAGCCTAACCAATGTGTAAGACAATATGATTTCAAAATATTGTCAGTTTCCAAGCAGGGGTGAGGTGAATTCAAAGAGCATGTTTCACAGATCTTCCCAGATTATTTCAGGGTAAAAAAATCTCTAGATTTATTCTACTGTGTCTAAAAAATTTTTTGTTGTTGTTTTTTTAATCTGAAATACCCCAAAGTAAAATGTTTAGAGAAACTGGTAGGGAGTGATCCATGCCCAGGTACTGCCAGATCCCCCAGCTGGGCGGGAAGTAGGTGGAAATCCAGCCCCTATGTAGAATGTTCCCCTCATGGAGAATAGTATAAAGAGGCCCAGAGAGGGAGGTACAAACAAATGCTGCCATGTTCAGAGTCACTTGCCATTTCCCTGTGAGAGTCTGTAATTTCTTCTGTTTCTTCCTTTGTTTTAAAATTTCACCACATCTTTGCTCAAAACCTTCCAATGGGCTTACATCTCATGTGGAGTAAAAAGGTAAATACTTAAGGTCTGCAAGGCCCCGTAGGTAGGACCCTAGCTTGCTTTGTGTAACCTGTGATTTCCTCTCTGACCCCAGGCCAGCCTATTGTCACCCTGGGTTACGTGGCTGCACCAAGGCAGCCCAATGCACCAGGCATAGTTCCTAGGCTGGTATCTTGCACCTGCTGTACCTGGCCTGGAATCCTCCTCCCTCCCTTCAGTCACCTGAGTAAACCTTTACCCAGGCCATTCAAAATTGTAATGCCTCCTCTAGCCCCATGCCCCAGCTTCTTTTTACCTACATTTTTCTCTTTAGCACTCGTGATCAAGTGTATTGTAAACTTATCATACAAGTGATAATTTCCCTCCCACTAGAATATAAACTCCATGGGAACATACAACTTTGTGACTTTTATTCACTGCTATACCTGGTACATGGAAGTGCTCATAAACATATTTTGAACTGTAAACTATCAATCCTAAGCTCCCCACCCTCTCTTGGCCAAGGGGATTCCAGGAAACTGAGTTCCTAGCCGTGACCAAAAGAGAAAGGTATTGGGCATACCTCATTATACCCCCTTCTCCTTTGTAGTTTAGACACAGTTGACTAGCATGAACATTAAAATAGAGGTCATAAGATGGACAAAATGGACTGAGCAACAATAAGATAGAAAATTATAAATAAAACTTAAGGCTATGTCAGGCAAGTGTTAAGTCATACCTTACAATCCATAAAATCTTGTTGAAACAGGTTTTCATTTGGTCTTTTTTGCTGGCCTGGTAGCACATAGCAGATAACAGACTTCCTTGTCTCAGGCATTTCTTCCTACTGATTCCAAGCATCTAGACAAAGCTTAACTCTCAACTAGCTGCCAATTAAAGAATCTCTAAATCCACCTCTGACTTGTAAATCCCAGTTTCAAGATATCCCACCTTCCTGGGCCAAATCAATGTGTACCTTCCACATACTGACTTATGTCTTGCCTGTAACTCCCGTGTCCCTGAAACACACAAAACCAAACCGTAACCCAACTGCCTCCGGACCACTTCCCCTAGGCTTCTTGGGTTGGTGTATACCCAGGCTGTGGTCACTCATACTGGCTCAGAATAAACCTCTTTAAATTATTTTACAAAGTTTGGC
>CAUYPO010111211.1:0-13963 GCA_963574435.1 Cheirogaleus major
GAGGAGGAGGAGGAGGAAGAGGAGGAAGAGGAGGAGGAGGAAGAGGAGGAGGAGGAGGAGGAGGAGGAGGAGGAAGAGGAGGAGGAAGAGGAGGAGGAAGAGGAGGAGGAGGAAGAGGAGGAGGAGGAGGAGGAGGAGGAGGAGGAGGAGGAGAAGAAGAAGAAGGAGGAGGAGGAGGAGGAGGAGGAGGAGGAGGAGGAGGAGGAGAGGGAGAGGGAGAGGGAGAGGGAGAGGGAGAGGGAGAGGGAGAGGGAGAGGGAGAAGAAGAAGAAGAAGAAGAAGAAGAAGAAGAAGAGGAGGAGGAGGAAGAAGAGGAAGAAATGTGAAATAAACACATAGGCCATGGTCAAATAATGTCACATAAGTACAATTGTGTCCAGAAGAGAAGGAAAGAAGAAATGGAGAGAAGCAATATTTGAACAGATAATGATTGAACATTTTCTGTAATATATCTGTAGTTTGATAATTACAGATAATGACTGAACATTTTCCAAAACTGATAAAAGAAGACAAAAACCTACTAACTGTAGACGCCTAGTGAACTCAAGGCAACAAAACCAAAACACAATGGAACAAAACAAACATACAACTAATCAATCACCATAAAATTTCTTCATACACAAAGATAAATAAAATATCCTAAAGGATGATAAAGAAAAGGGAAACACTACATACAAAGGAGCAGAAATTAGACTTACAGCTGACTTTTGAACAGAAATTATGGAATCCAAAAGACAATAGAATTTTAAAAAGTTGGGGGTAAGGGTTGGACAATCTAGAATTTATTCCCAGCAAACTTACACCATAGCAAATATTACAGGACGTTCTTTAGGCTAAACAGCAATGATACTACATGGAAGCTAGCAACTACAGAAAGGACTAAAGTGCACCAGAAAAGGTAAATTTGTGAGAAAACATTAACTGCATAAAGCAAAAACAGATTACTATAGCCTAAGGAGTTTAGAATATATGCAGCTTTAAAATATATGACAAAAATAGCACCTGAGATGGGAGACAGTAAGTAAACTTAAACTGTTGTAAAATTTTTTTCAAAGCTCAAAAAATAGTATTCATATTTATTTAAGGTAAACATCAATAACTCAAAAATGCACATCATAATGTCTGGGGTGAATACAAAAAGAATGTTTAAAAAGTATAACTAAAGTGTTTATGAAATATAAATAATCAATGAAGAAATAATTAAGCCAAAAGAAAGCAAAGAATAATAAAAGAGTGAAGAACAGACAGAACAAACTGGAAACAAATATCCAGATTGACAACTCAGATCCAAATATATAAGTTATTATATTAATGTAAATGGATTACACAATCCATTTAAATTGCAAAGACTGGGCTGGGCATGGTGGCTCACGCCTGTAATCCTAGCACTCTGGGAGGTCAAGGCATGTGGATTGCTCAAGGTCAGGAGTTGGAAACCAGCCTGAACAAGAGCGAGACCCCGTCTCTACTAAAAATAGAAAGGAATTATCTGGATAATTAAAAATATATATAGAAAAAATTAGCCGGGCATGGTGGCGCATGTCTGTAGTCCCAGCTACTCAGGAGGCTGAGGCAGGAGGATTGCTTGAGCCCAGGAGTTTGAGGTTGCTGTGAGCTAGACTGATGCCACGGCACTGTAGCCCAGGCAACAGAGTGAGACTCTGTCTCAAAAACAAAACAAATAAAACAAAAAAAGTGTTTCATCTATTACTGATCGGGGTGATGGTTATAGGGCAAACACAAAGATGCAAATTTATCAACTTGTTCAATGTTCACTATAAGATAGCACACTTCATATTAATGTGTTTGCATTTATCTTTCAAATTTAAAAATGATTGAGTGATGAGAAAATGGAAACAAAAGAATATGCTATTTATAGGTATTTGGAAAGAGAAAAGGGGTTGGAGTGGATTTTGTCATTGCATTTGATTTGATTGTCATTGTTTTTAAGATGCAACACAGTTGAGCTTGTTTGTGAGCAGAGGTGATGGAGCAGAGAATGGCAAGGAGGAGGCACGCCCACACGTGGACACACATGTGGACACACACGTGGACATCCTCCGTGGACAACCAGGGAGGGCGAGCTCGCCATTCCAATGTGACATGGAGCGTGGGTAAGAGCATGCAGTGTCCAGGGTGAGGAAGGGGCTTCACCAGAACAGGAAGGAGGGACGAGAGAGAAGGTGTGTATTTTGATAAATGCACATTCAGACAAGGAGTAGGAGGTTGAAAGGATTCACTCCTGACAGCTGAGTTCTCTCAGGTCGGGGCACAGCAGGCCTTTCACAGGGACCGAGGGTGGCACATGGAGACCAGGGTGAGGGGCTGCAGTGCCCCTGGGAGGGTGGGCAGTCTACACTGGGTGAGCTTCCCCAGCAGGTGGAGAAGAAGAGAATGAAAATCACTAAAGTGATCGTAGTTCGGAGACTTTCGATATGCAGGGAAGAGACACACGAAGAGTTGAAGACACTGGAATGGGATGATGGAAGTGCTGTCATCGATGAGATGGGGAAGGAAGGAAGGCAACCAGAGGGACTCGTCTGCATCGGCACGGGGGAGTTTCAGGGAGTGGTGAGGCCGCGGGGGTGACGGCAGTTGTGGGTCACTGCAGCCGGAGGATCAGCTGGCTGTGGACTGGGGGTCGTCTGGCTGCCGCAGGGTGGCTGTGGAGAGGGAGGCTGGGAACCACGGGCCAGGGCCCTTGGGTGCGCCTCCAAGTGGTTGCCAAGGAAAGAGAACATTGAGGACATGACCTGCAGGGCTCCTTTTACTCCTTTCAAGTACAGGAAAATTAAAAGAAGGGTCTTATAATAGATTGTGATCAAGGTCCCACCGCCCTGTGCCTCTCGGTATGTGCAAACTTGGGTAGTCCCCCAACCGTGATTCCAGCAGGGAGTGTTCTTTGACACGGGGACCGTGCTGCAGGCAGAAGGAGCGTGGGAAGGGCCGGCACCCTGGGCTCTCACACCCTGTGGCGGCTGCGTGGAGCCCCCGGGGCAGCTCACTGCAGGTCAGACGCCGCATGGAGCAGAGGAGCAGCGTCCACACAGCTCGGGCTCTGGGGACAACCTGATGTGCGGATGTGGTCACCGCAGAGTATCCACAGGGCCTGGTCACCCTGCCCACTGAGCGGGGACATCAGCCACGCCAGGCCAGAGGAAAGACCTGCCCAGCTGGCCCAAAGAGAATTAACAAATCGTTACTTAATGTTTATCTGTTACCAGCCGCTAAATGCGTTTGAGTCATCTGTTACACAGTAGCAACGTATATGCTTGACAGAAAATAAGATTGCTCCCGTTTTGGGAGCATTAGAAACACCATGTCTGCAACGACACTGTGTGTTGTTTTTTCTTTAAGGGGTGGATTTCAGCAGAGGCCATCCACGGGACGCGGGACTGACGGGGAGCAGAGTGCACCCCCAGACTCGCCACGTTGGCACCAGGGTCAGTTTGTGCTGACGGCAGTTGCGAGCCCACAGACGCAGGAAGAGTTCTCTCCTCTCCTTTGCTGCCTGAGAGGAGGATGCACCTGTGTGAGGATGCCGGTCTCTCACAGCAGGGGAGGAGAGTGACTGTCACCGCTGGAGGCCGGGGCGCGTCTGCACCCACAAACCTTACGAGGACAACCCTCACCCTTCGCTGGCCTCCACCACGGATTTCCTCCACACTTTCCCGGGATTTTCATCCATGGACGCCCAGACACCCTTCCTTTGTTAAATGGTGTGTGAGCTCCCGACTCTCACCACTTCTTTGAGCTTTGCTTCTTTTCCATGAACTCTTTTGTGCTTAAAATATTAACAATTTGTATTCCTTTTCGGCTATTTTAGTTTGGTTTTTGTCAGTTAAATTTGCAGGCCTCTGAGCACTGAACCCAAGAGGGTAGATGGAAAGTTTCCCTCCCCGATAGTTTAATGGATACCTTTTACTTTCTTCCTACGCGTTTCAGGAGTATGTGACTTTTTACAATAAAGCTGAGTTACTTTTACCATTAGAAGAAAATATGTTAAAAATGTAAGAAACACCTTTATCCATGAAATATATAATATACAATATCACATTATGTCAAGGGTATTTAATGGTTACTTTATTCTCTTCCTGATATGCAGATCCAAGTTATTATTTACACATATTCTGATGATAATAAACAGCCATAGAAAGCTGAGTTGATGAAGGCGATCGCTCCTCCAAAAACAATCCGACTGGCTTCACGCAATAGAAGTCGACGGACCAACTTGGCAAACGGGACGGACTTGCTCTCAAAGAGGCCTTATTCTCGTTAAAACCAGCAACGATTGCAGAGTGGCTTTGAAGATTTTTCTCTTTTTAAATTTGCTTCACCGCCACACAGAAAATAAGATAAAATGCCTTCTGTGCTTCCCAGCATTGATGTCTCTGCTGTGTTTCAAATGTGAAGTATTTTTTTTTTTAACTTTCCAACGAAAATCAAAAAATCATTAAATGATGTTAGAGACAGCAGGAAGTATGTAAGAATCATAGAACATCTTGCTGCAGTTTATATTATTTCATTATCTAAATCAGTGGGTAATGATTTGTTACATATCAAAGCTCATAATTATTTTGCAGGGATATGAGCCACGGAGGGAAGTGGGAGTTCCAGAACGATGTCAATGGAAGTGCCGGGGTTTCTGCTGAAAGGTGGAGCAATCGCCCAAAGAACAATTATGTAAATAATAAGTGCCCGGAGCTGGAATAACTTGACTGTAACCCACTGACAGCAATGGCCCCGGGCACAGGCATCTGAGTATTCCCTTAGGGAGGTGGACCCAGTGGGGGACAAAAATAAAAAAAAGAAAAAACATTTTAAATTTACTTTGCTCCTGTTGTGGGAAGGTGGGTCTTTTCTGTACTGGGCTTATTTGGGAGGAGGTGCTCCGGATACTGCTCTAGAGGGAAGAGTTTCACCAACAGCCACCTCTGTTCCCCGACTCCAAGCTCCTGGACACCCGCAGGTCCTCTCACCTTAAAACACAACAGCTACGTCCACAAAAACTGAGATGCACTGTTTTGATCCTTCTCATTCCGTTAACTATGGGATAGTGTTAGAGAACAACCTCCCTAGCAGAAGAAATCCCTGAAATGTCAAGATAAGCTACATTTAAAAAATTAATCTAGGAGTCCAAATGGTATTGACATGCTCTGATTTTGTCTAGCAAAAACATGACTTTAAAAGACCATTTATTACAGGCAGTTTTTCAGAAAGAAAGAGCACTTCGCGGTCCCAAAAACTAAAAGAAGGAGATGATCTCTGACAATACTCAGCTTTCTGAGAAGGTCATGAAGGTGCCATCATCAGTAGGTTTCTCCCTTTTTCCTGGAGACAGGAACAGCACTGGGGTGCCCCGCAGGCCTGGGGGGCTGGCTGCTGCTCCCCCTTCCACTGGAGTGACCCCCACGTCCCAGATCGTGACAAGATGAGAGCAGAGTCCTCCACAGGACAAGACAAGAACTAGAGCTGGCCATGTGCCTTCTCCCAGGACACACCGTGTGTCCTTGTGTGTCGGAATACTCACTGCTCTAAGACGCAGGCGAAATTTCAGTGACGCCATCATTTGATCCTTCACTCTCCCTGTGCTCTTTAGGTCTCGGGGTGTGGGGGAAATAGCCCATGACCCCTGCTGTCTAGAAGTGTCCAGTACAGAGCAGGGGGCTGGGAGTTCCCGTGCAGGACTGTGATTCACAGGGGAACAACGAGCTTCCTCCCCAGCACTAGGACAGGCTGCTGCAGGGTGACCTCAGACCCTGTGGGCAGGGGAGAGGACAGACAGCTTGCCCAAGGCCGGGAACAGCTCAGACCCAAAGCCTAGAAAGAGAGGGCACCTGCGGGGAGCCAGGGAGGTGAGGGGGCTGAGGCAGAGCCCTGTGTCTTCTGCCTCTGGCTGGTGTGAATCTCTCCAGGTGGAAGAGAAAATAAACCACATGCCTTTTCCTGTATTGCCAGTTTAGGACAAATCTCTCCAGTGATACATGTTTTTCAGTTCTAGAAAAGCTCAGTAATTAATGCCGATTGGAAGAAGGTGAATACTGAAAAAAAAAAAAAAAACACTGATTAGGGACTCTCTTTCAAGAAATTGTAACTTTTTGATTTCTGAGCACACAGAGTTAGTTCCAAGGAGCCAGTTAGTGCTGAGAACCACCGACAAGGAGGCGAGCTGACTTACACACAAATGGCGTGTTAAAATGCACCCAAAGTCTGTGCACTTCAGCAGTGTAGACATGCCCACTCGCTTGCTGTTGTGGCATTGATGCTGGAGACAGCCTCCCCCGCTTCTGTGGGCCAGGACCTTTGGGCACATGTCAGTGGAGTTTCATTACAATGTTTCGCATTCTTCTTGTGATGCAGGCTTGCTGTGGTGTGTAGAGTGTGTGTGTGTGTGCGTGTGTGTGTGTGTCTTCCTTTAATGTTTGTCCTCAGCCCCTCAACACTGCAGAAATATTGAAGAATATAAACCTCAGATGCTTCTACAACCAGATTCAAAACCAGAAGTAACAAGAGTGTGGAAAGCGAAGTGCACGTACTGGTCATTTCAGGTAAAGGAAATCAATACCATTTCTAGAGGAGAAAACCATTCCTTAGTGCTTAAAGACATGAACTCTAGATGCCAGTCCCTGGCCTTGAATCCCAGCTGCAGTCCTCATGGGCGCTAAGCCACCGTGCCTCAGTTTCCTCATCTGTACAATGTTGTGCGGGAGCTCATTGAGCACATGGCCCTCGATCAACATCAGCTGTGGGCTTTGTTTCCCCTGCTTTAAAATGGACATTACTGGGCGTCTACCGAAAGGAAAAAAAGACATGTAATAGAATGTTTATAGCAGCACAATTCACAATTGCAAAGATGTGGAAACAACCCAAGTGCCCATCAATACATGAGTGGATTAATAAAATGTGGTATATGTAGACCATGGAGTTCCACTCAGCCACAAAAAACAGTGGTGATCTAGCACCTCTTGTGTTATCTTGGATGGAGCTCGAACCGATTCCGCCGAGTGAAGTATCACAAGAATGGAAAAGCAAGCTCCACATGGACTCACCATCAAGTTGGTATCAACTGATCAACACTTAAGTGCACATACAGTAGTAACATTGAAGCTCCGACTCAGGTGGGGCAAAGGCAATATCTGTAAACCTAAACATTTGTACCCCTGTAATATGCTGAAATAAAAAAAATAAAAATAAAATAAAATAAAGTGGACGTGGCAAGGAACGACTGAGTGAGAGAATTGAAACGAAGCCCCAGGGTGGGGAGGATCTGGTCTGGGAGGTGCTGGAGAACAGGGAGGACAGCACAGGACGGAGGACAGACCTTTGCTCTGTTCCTCGACGGAAACGTGGTTTTAAAGGGCTTCTGTTTCCGCTGCTATCCTGTGGGTGCCGGGGACGCGTCTTACTCTGGTGACGCTGTCTCGGTGGGCAGTGAACAGGCCACCGCGGGGCCGGCGGTGAGCCCAGGATTCCCAGCGTGTTAAAGTCTCATTTTCCTCTGACATTTCCTTCACACCTGCTTAATTTATTTAGAGCTCGGGTTCACGGATTTGGGCTAATTTTCCCAGTTGATGCTAAATATTAAAGGGTGATCATGTTACCCTTTTTGCAGAAACCTTTCTTATTATTTTTTTTTTATTTTTGAGGATATCAGAGCCTTTGTGCTAAATTATTCCCTGTCTGCCCAAACTCCTTACAGGGCAACGAAGAGCTATGCTCTGGAAGAGTCACTTTATCTGCCCTGAAATCAAACCATTTTGGGGGTTGGGAGACGCTGTTTAAGCTGCTTAATAGAGGAAGGGACACAGTATCCCACTGACGCTGCGACCGAGGCTCCGTGCGCTGGAATGCAATTAGCGGAGCTGGAAAGCGTCCAGTCTGCGCTCTGCTCTCGGGAGGGAAAGCAGCCTTTACACCCGCGGCAGACGGGACGCTCAGTCTCACATCTCGGCAGAAAGGGAACCCCCCTGTCCTTGGGGCCTTGATCAGAACTGCGGAGAGTGAAGAAGAAGAGGGAAGAGCCACACACGGGCCCCCGAGGTGCCTGGAGCCCGCCAGGGGCAGGAGCCTCCCACCCACGCCCCTGTGGGAGGTGACAGGCTCGGGTCGTCTGGAGAATGGTGTGATCTTGGCATCTGCACTCAGCACGTGTCTCATCATGGTGTTGTGCTCAGTGTTTATTATACCGCAGTGTGTCTGAACATCCATATAGATGCTGTGGGTTTCCCTATAAATTAGAAGATATCAACATGAAAATGCCACGGCAAATAACTTAGAGCTAATAAGCACAGTCGGCAGCGCATTGCGACTGGGTCTCGGCTTCCTGAAGCTTGTTTGATCTTCAGACTTTGCTACTCAATACAAGTGGGAGACATTTTCGCCCTGCCTTTTCCTGTGCTGCACACACAGGCTTCCAGGCCACAGGAGTAAGACAGATGAAAACATAGACACGGACAACATGATATGACGTGTGTTGTACCTGTTTAAAAACCGACTGCTTTTGACCCAAGAGTTATTAGGGCAGTAGTCCACCTGCATCCGGATGAAGCTGTGATTCAGGGAACACGCATGCGTGCATATGTGTGCATGTGCGTATGCACACAAGTGCATGTACTCTGGTGCACACATACATGCACACACACAAACAGGCGTGCACACGTGCATGAACACACAATATCATTGCTGAGAAATGAACACGGGCCATACGGCCCCTGTGGCCCTGGTTCTCCAGAGCAGGCAGCTCCAGTTCTCCATAGCGGGTGGTCCCAGGTTTCTACAGTGGAGACCCTCAGTTCTGGGGAGTGAGTAGTCCCAGTTCTGCAGAGTGGGCAGTCTTGATTCTCTAGAGCAGGCAGTCCCTGTTTTCTAGAGCAGGCACTCACAATTTTCTAGAGCCGGCAGTTCTAGATCTCTAGAGTGGGTAGTCAAAGTTCTCTAGAGTGGGTCGTCTCTATTATCCAAACTTCTTTCATTTTGAGATATCAAGCCAGCTGCCTGCACCACAGATAAGAGAGCAATTATAACCTGCACACCGGTCCTCTCAATAATTCCTCCAGGTATGGAGAAGCTAGTGGGATATCCAGGGAAACTTGCACTGGGGAGAGGGGAGGGCGTCTCTGGGCCCACCGGATGTGAACCGGACCTACTCTGACCGGCTCCTGCAACCACACAGTCTCTCTGTCTGGTTTGGGGTTCTGTTGCCCAAGTGGCCCTGTCTGGCCCTGGGGACGCTGGGAGCAGGGCAGAGCCGTGAGGGCAGGTGACTCGGGGCCTGGAAGGGACAGTGGGATCAGGGCTGAGCACAGGATGATCAAGTCACTCAGAATTCACGTACTTGGAATAAACCCCAGGCCCTGGCTTCAGAAGCATCTCTGACTCCTGGGCTTTTTGTAGCAAGTGGGGACTCCAGAGTCCAGAGAGATGGGATGCTTCTGAGGTGAGATTTGAATGTCCATGGAGAAGAGCTCCCCGGGATTGGGTCAGATCCTCACGTTGGAGGATGTTTCATTTTTACTTCTTAAAGAACAGCGATGGGGAGTGGTTCTAGGGGAGTCTGCTTTATAACCGAGGAGCTTGTATCACCTGCTCGGGCTGCCGGGACAAAGTCCCGCACTCTCGGTGGCTGCAACAACAGAAATTTACTCTCTACAGTGCTGCAGGCTGGACATCCAAGTTCAAGGCGTTGGCAGGGATGGTTCTCCCCGAGGCCTCTCTCTCTGGCTGGTGCAGGTCACCTTCTCCCTGCACCCTACACGGTCCTCCCTCTGTGCAGGCTCGTGTCTCTTTTTCTCTTTCTCATCTTATAAAGACACCAGTCCTAGAGGATCAGTGCATGCCAACAGCCACATTTTCACTTAATCGTCCCTTTAAAGGCCCTGTCCCCACATGCAGGCGCACTCTGAGTGCCGGGGCTGGGGCTTCCGTGTGCGGATGTGGAGGACACAGTTCAGCCCGGACAGAGCCTCCCGCACACTCGTGGCCACTGCTCATGTCTTCTCCAGGACCCTGGTTGCCTGGCAATGCAACCGATGTTCGGATGAATTTTTAAGACATGGTGCTATAATCATAATCGTTATAATAGTATTTGATCAATATCTGGTGTGATTAGCTTGCGTTTTGAGTTTTAAATATTTTTTTTAGAGCTGTGGTCACAATAATTTGATCTTCCCACAGGGCCCTTCTCTGTCCCCTTTTAGAATTTTTTTTTCATGTTAAACCCTAAGAACCAAAGTTCAATAAAGCGCCTCTGGTATTTGCCAAAGGTAGAGGGCCCCTTGCGTGTCTCTGATCCTCGGAGCCCCCTCGCACCTGGTCCCCAGGACGCTGCTAAACAAATATTGTCCCTGGTTTTAATCGAACGTAGCATCTGCACGCGGGTTTCCTCCCGGCTGCCCGTGTTAACTTCTCCGACGACTTCCAGCTCAGTGCTGAGCGCGGCGGCACTAACTCATAAAATTAATTCCCATTTCGTGGGATTGTCAGAAATGAGGATTGTTCTGACCCCTGTTTGAACTCATCAGCTGAAATGAAGTTGCTCGCTGAGCTGCGGAAGACAAAGCTGGGTTCCGAGAGATTAATCAGCTGCCTCCGCCCTCGGAGGGGCCCGGCGACGGCCCGCCACGCTGACCCTGAGCAGCTCGGATCCCGCGCAAATGAAAGCCATCACTCCTGGAGAGGAAGATACTAAATTATAGGCTTTTAAATTTAATTTTCGGTTTACTTGTGTTTTCGATTAGCGTGCTATGTCTCATAAGGACGGCCGTGCCTTTGAGTCGCAGACACCTCCACCCGGGGGCCCATGCAACCCTCCCCGTCGGGAGCAGGTGGGAGCTGAGGTCCGTCAGCCAGGGAAACACCCGGGGAGGGCCTTTTCCTGTGACACCTTAAGCAACAGTAGCAAATTATTTTCTTCATACCAAAATCAATAACGGGCTTGGAAATAAAAAGGCGCCGGACGCCCGGGGCCACAGAATTTCCTGACAGGCTCCTAAAACTATCTCCGGCCGCCGCAGGCCTGCCGGGCGGCCACTCGCTCTCGCGTCGTGATTTAGTTGTGGGTGTCTCCCCGGGCTGGTGAGACTCACTGCGGATGACAGATGGTCGGCGGGGAGCCGCCGTCCTGCACACCTTCCTGTCTGCGGACTCGGGTCCTGCGCGCGTGGGAGGAAAGTTCCTTCTGTTCTCCCGAGCAGAAACGAGACCTGCCACCTCTGGGGGATTCGGAGGTTGGTGACAGCCTCTTTGTTGGCGGCTGCTCTGCCGGGGTATGGGTTTACGCTAAACCACGCCGAGCACCCTCATGGAGAGACGCTCTGCAGAAAAGTGTATGGGGCCACCAGGCTGGAGATGGGCCACACGGAGAGCCCAGACCGGCTGACCAGGGTCAGGTGACCCATCAGCAGTTGTATATTAACTAAGCGCCCCAGCACCGCCCGCTGAGCACGGTGCCAGAGGGTCCCAGGGTCCACAGGCATAGAAGCCCCTCCTCGACCCTTAGAGTCAACCCCAGGGACCAGATGTGTCCCGAAAACAGTCAGGGCTAAGCCTCATGTCTGGGGGTCTGTGGACGGAATTCAGGGTGGCAGCCCTTAGAGGGAGACCCAGAGGGACAGAGCGGAGCCTGCATTCCTGCGTCCTTGCCAACGGCCCTTCTGTGCAGGTGCAGGGGGCTGTGTCCCACCTGCCTCCCCCCTCCTCACAGCCCCCTCTCAGCCGCCTCACTCTCCCTGAAGGTCCCCGGCTCTTCCTCAGAAATCCAGGGATGGAGTCAGGGTGAACGCGGGCAGTTAGGAGAGGGACCCTGCCTTGGAGAAGGTTTGGAGGTGCAGACCCTGCAAACCCAGAGAGGGTCTGGGGGGAAACAGGGAGCCTCTGGGACCCCAAGCCCAGGAGGCTCAGAGGCCTCAAGATCTAAACCTGCTCCCTCACCTGGGACGGCCACGCCCCTGCACTCAGCCTGTCCCCTCACCTCTCTCTGTCTCTCTCTGCACCTGCTGCCGAATGGAGGGGCGTGTGCCCACGCCTCCCGCCCACGGAGGGTCCCACAGGAGCAATTTGATCTGCACTGGATCCTGACATGAGCCCTGGCGGGTGGCACCTTCCTACGCAGGAGCAGGGGCACAGCGTGGGGTGGGGGAGAGGCCGGGCCCACCTGGAGGACCACCGTCCTCTGCCTCCCAGGCCCCCGCCGTCTCTGTGCTCTCGTTTCCTGGGTCGTGAAGCCCTCACTAGGAGTTTGTGGAATGAATGAATGAATGATGCCACCTCCGCAGACATCGGCTCTCACAGCTCCCTGGGAAGGTCTGGCCCAGCTGGGCAGAGCGGGACGCGGATTTGGCCAGGCCTCCCGGGTCGCCAGAGCTCTTAACGCTCTGGCCCCAGCGAGAAGGTCAGGCGGGGGAGTCCTCTAGGCAGACGGTGGCCTTTTGTTATCTCTAGCTGTTCGCAGTCCTGGAGAACTGGTGGCCTGCGTCTGTCACAGAGCCATCAGTGTCAGAGCCAGGCCTGGGCCGGTTCCGTTCAGCACTGGAAACCCACGTTCCCAGCCGCTGGAGGCCGGGCCCTGCTGAGAACATGCCGAAGGTCCAAGGGACCTGCCGTGTGCACGTCTGTTCCACGTCTGCTTGTCATTCCAGGCGTCCACAGACCCAGCACCCGGGCTGGCCCTCCAGGTGACCGGTTGCCACCCCAGGACAGACTTTGTCTGCCCAGCCCCCAGGACAGACTTTGTCCTCCCCCCCTGCCCCCGCCCGGTGCCCCGGCATCCTTCTTTGGGATTTGGAAAGAGCGTGCCACCGTGTGGACACTTGTCACAACTTACTGACAGAAGAAGAGGTCGTGAAACTATTCAGCATGGTGACATTTTTCCAGTAGATCAGGAGGGAAAATGAGATTTTTATAACATGAATATGACAATACTTAAAACATTGAGTCTGTGTGTATTTCATTTGCATGGAGCAAATGTTATTCAAACGAACAGCCGTTCTCTCCTCTGACTCCCTACCTCTCGCCGGCCGAATGTGAGATGTTACCAAGTTGTCCCCGAAATGAGGAACTGTGAAGAATATATGTTCCTTTAATAAAACCCCTTATTGTGTCAGATAAATTAGTTTATGTGTTTATTATTCTTTCATAATTAACACGTGATATAATTATATATAATTAAATATGTTACATTATAGATAATTAAATATGTTACATATATTTAAAATAATATATAATGGTTGATATATTAAGTATATTACATATTTAGAATATAATAAATAACTATACATAGTTAAATATATTATAGTTAATCGCATATTATATAAATTATTTTTATAATATTTTATAACATATAATATACAAGAATATGTAATTTATTATATAATTATATTATTTATGAATTATTACTTTTTCATGTATGTTACCATCCCAGCCCTGCACACACCGTACTCCCCACTCACGTTGCAGTAAGGAGTGGGGCTCGCTGGCAGCAGAAGAAGTCTCAGTTCTCCTTCCTGGTTCTCAGGGCTCTTCTCTCCCTCCCTTCTCCCTCCCCAGCTTCTCCCTCCCCAGCTTCTCCCTCCCCAGCTTCTCCCTCCCTAGCTTCTCCGTCCCCAGATTCTCCCTCTCCAGCTTCTCCCTCCCCAGCTTCTCCCTCCCCAGCTTCTCCCTCCCTTCTCCCTCCCCAGCTTATCCCTCCCTTCTCCTCCCCAGCTTCTCCCTCTCCAGCTACTCCCTCCTCAGCTTCTCCTTCCCAGCTTCTCCCTCCCCAGCTTCTCCCTCTCCAGCTACTCCCTCCCCAGCTTCTCCTCCCCAGCTTCTCCCTCCCCAGCTTCTCCCTCTCCAGCTTATCCCTCCCTTCTTCCTCCCCAGCTGCTCCCTCCCCAGCGTCTCCCGCCCCAGCTACACCCCCCCAGCGTCACCCGCCCCACCACCCCCCCCCCCCCGGAGCCCAACCCCCCGGCGCCCCCCCCCGGAG
>CAUYPO010111213.1:0-13995 GCA_963574435.1 Cheirogaleus major
ATTCATGAATGGGAGGAAGTAAGGAAAAATAAAATTTAAAAAAGAGAAGAGATCTGATAGGGCAGTTGCCAGTTAAGAACATTTTAGGCTGGGCACGGTGGCTCACGCCTGTAATCCTAGCACTCTGGGAGGCCAAGGCGGGAGAATCACTCAAGGTCAGGAGTTCGAAACCATCCTGAGCAAGAGCAAGACCCTGTCTCTACTAAAAATAGAAAGAAATTAATTGGCCAACTAAAAATATATAGAAAAATTAGCCGGGCATGGTGGCACATGCCTGTGGTCCCAGCTACTTAGGAGGCTGAGGCAGAAGGATTGCTTGAGCCCAGGAGTTTCAGGTTGCTGTGAGCTAGGCTGATGCCATGGCACTCTAGCCCGGGCAACACAGTGAGACTCTGTCTCAAAAAAAAAGAACATTTTAAAGGGACAGTAATATAAGTTTATTCCAATCATGATGCAGGTTATTCTGACTTTAAAGTATCATTCGCATGACATCCTTCTGAGTCCATTCCTAAGATACCCTGTTTTATTTGTAGGTGTGTGCAACTTTTGACACCAGAAGGCATCAGGGGTTTAGATCACATGGCAGAGAACAAAGAGATCTTGATAAATTATTAAGACCGTAGACCATTGTGATCTTAGAATGTCATGTAAAATGCTCCCATTACTGTTAATATTTAGATTATATATATATTAGTGTATATATATGTGTGTGTGTATATATATAAGTATATATATGTGTATGTATATATGTATATTTTTTAGAGATAGAATCATAGCACCTCAACATTCTGGGTTCAAGTGATCTTCTTGCCTCAGCCTCCTGAGTAGTAGATAAGGTATTCTTATAGATGCAACCTTAGAGTTTTGAAGGGGTAGTCTGTAGGAAAATGAATTTCCAAAAAGAATATACCATCTTGACATGGGCTATCGTTGGATTACATAATGAATCACAGGCTAAATTGATAAGTTCTTTAATTAATGTATTTTAGTGTTATGTTATGTGCTTTTATATTTTATCTTTAATGAGAGCATAAGGGTCCAGCCAAAACTCTTTGCCTTATACCAGCTCCCCTGATATAGTAGCCTCAGAGGGCCCAGGTCCTCCCTCTAGCTGGGCTTTGGCCTTGGTCTCCACACAGCATTTGATGCCTTCCTGCTCTCTGAGGCTCATACATACTACATAGCCAGAAGATGATTTGTGTATTTTTTTTTAATCTTATTTCAGAATTCTTTTTCTACTCTGAGGTAATAAAAATATTCTCTCTCTTTTTTAAGTTTGAAATTTTTTCCTTCCACATTTATGTCTTCAAACTACTTCAAACTAGAGTTGATTTTTATGTGTGGTAGAAGTTAAGAATCTACTTTTCATATTTTTATTTTGTAGTTTAATAAAATGGTGAGGGACTCTAGTCTGCTGCCCTTGTTAGTTCACTGTCATTACTCAAAACATTGCTTGAGTTTTTCACTCTCCAGCTCATTGCCTATTGTTTCTTCTAGGATGAAAGTTGTATGTACAACCCAACAGGCAAGGCAGCTAAATGCAGAGGGTACAGAGAGATTCCTGAGGGGAATGAGAAAGCCCTGAAGAGGGCAGTGGCCAGAGTGGGACCCGTCTCTGTGGGCATTGATGCAAGCCTAGCCTCCTTCCATTTTTATAGCAAAGGTAAGGAGCTGTTCCTATAGAGAACTGTCTTTTATGATGTAGGCATGGCAGCTTCTCGAAGGACCTGGAATATTTTCAGTACTTAGTTTTCATATTCTGACTGAGTCTGCCAAAGAGAAACTAACAGTTGCTGCAATGCAGAGCATCTCTGTTGTAAACTCTTCTGATTGGGATGGAATTCTAGAGTCTCCTAG
Source organism: Cheirogaleus major (assembly GCA_963574435.1). Classification (NCBI taxonomy): domain Eukaryota; kingdom Metazoa; phylum Chordata; class Mammalia; order Primates; family Cheirogaleidae; genus Cheirogaleus; species Cheirogaleus major. Next base: position 1,858 of record CAUYPO010111213.1, read on the forward strand.
ACTGGGATACCCCACAGGGTGTATTGGATTGCAGAGAGCCTCACCTTGATAGTTTGTTTTCTAGGTGTGTATTATGATGAAAGCTGCAATAGTGATAATCTGAACCATGCAGTTTTGGCAGTGGGATATGGAATCCAGAAGGGAAACAAACACTGGATAATTAAAAACAGGTAATGATGGAAATACTACTTTTGTCTCTCAGTAACCCTTAGAACACTCAGACTCACCTCTAGCTTCCCAATATTCCATTCTTGCTTCCAAATCAAGAGAAAACTATCACAAGCTTTTCAGTTCTATCTTTCTAGTCAGAAGCTTTTAATTCTGAGTCTAACATTTAAGGGTCAAACAGTAGTACTCAAAGTATGTGTTGGGCAGCTGCTCCATGTGCAAGGTGCTTAGTAAAATACATAAGAAATGGAGCAGATGTCTGCTTTAAGTGATCTCAGAGCCAATAAGAAAGACAGACCTAACTAACCATGACATAAGAAAGCAAAAAAAAAAAAAAAAAAAAGCCGGTAGAAGCTTTGAAATTATCTATTTTTACTTTTTTGGTCTCTAATATGATCAAATTCTTAGGGAAGTTTCCATTATCAGTCTGTCTATAAGCAGCAGGGGAACAGAACAATGTAAAGGTTTAATATTCCCTTGTGCAGCTTTTTGTTCTTCAAGATACCCTTGAAGAATATAAAGTTTTATATATGTAAGAACTTGCCAAAGATTGTGAGGTCTGTGAAGAGAAACACTTTTTAGATATAAGATATCAAATAAAACCAAATTAGTGTTTGCTTCCCATCTCTCTCTAGCCCCTTGTGGCTTTCGGAATGGAGGACAGATTTATGGGAATTATACTTTTCTTTTCCTGGTTGGTCACCACCAACCTGGAAGCAGCACTGATTAAATTTGCTGTCCTTGCTGATCTCCAAGGAGCAAGAATCCTAGACTCTCGGGAGTCACAAAATAATGCAGTGGTATAATCAAGTTGGGCTGCTACCTGGAAGGCTGGCAGGCTAAATTGTGAGGCTGGAAGTTGCTTCACAGTTCCAACTCAGGGTGAACGTGAGCACTTTTCTAATCTCCCATAGCTTCTGTCCTTGTGTTGTCCCTTTCTTAACTCCCAGGCCCAAGTACTTACCTTGTTCTTTCTTGATCAGGTGCCAAGGGTAGAGGTAATATCCAAGAGAGCTGGGAGGAATAAGGGACACACCCAGGCACGATCAGGAACAGTGGGGGCACCTGAAGAAGTAGAGGACAAGGGTGGGGTACAGGTCTTAAGTAAAATATACTGGGTAATTTGAGAAATTGCTGGTTGGGGAAAAAGGACAGAAAACTCACGAAAACAATTTGGATGATATACAGACCAATCTCTCCTCTCTCCATTCTCTCTTTGTCTCTCATGTTTTCTAGACTCTCCACTCCTTTTCTTTGTAATCTCATCCACTTTCATAGTTCCATCCATCTGTCCTCTGGGGTTTTCTCCCAAATTAAAATCACCAGCTTCAGCCTCTCTTGCATCTTTCTTTATACTTTCCAGGCGTCCTTCCATGTGGTCCGCGGGCCACATGCAGGTGTTTTTGCCCATTTGTTTTTTACTTCAAAATAAGATATGTACAGTGTGCATAGGAATTTGTTCTTAGTTTTTTTTAAACTATAGTCCGGCCCTCCAACGGTCTGAGGGACAGTGAACTGGTCCCCTGTTTAAAAAGTTTGAGGACCCCTGCTCTAGACTTACATTTTCAAGAGTAATCTTCCCCAAATACAGCTCTAATCATATCACTCTCCCACTCAAAAACCTTCACTGGCTCTTCTACAATCATGGGTCACAAGTAAAGGTCAAACTCTTTAGCCTTGCAATGAAGATAATTCGGGCTGATCTCAATCTATCTTTCCAGACATGTCTTCCACTACATCCTGTCAGGTACACTATTTTGCAGCCATATGATCCTAACACACATCCACGCTTTCCTGCCTCCATTGTTCATTTCATACCCCTCCACCAGCATCCCCTTCCCACAGGTCAAAATTCTACCCAGCCTTTTGGCTCAGTTCAAATGCCACCTCTTATATGAGGCCGTTTTTGGTCCTCTTGATCAGAAGCAATCTCTCCCACCTTTGATACCAATAGTGTTATGTATTTTTCTCACTTCTTGACTTTAAATTCTTTAAAGGTAAAAAATATTTTATTCGTTTTTGTATATCATCAGTACCTAGCACAATACTAAGTCAGTGTTTTAATGAATAAATAAATTGAGGGTACTAAGTATTTCTCTTGATTGGTCCTACAGCTGGGGAGAAGACTGGGGAATCAAAGGCTACGTCCTCATGGCTCGGAATAAGAACAACGCCTGTGGCATTGCCAACCTGGCCAGCTTCCCTAAGATGTAATTCCAGCCAACCAACCCTGTCCTGCTATTCCATTCCTTCTATGATGGTACAATGTAATGATGTACTTTGGAAGGGAGTTAGTGTGCCATTCTCGAAGCAGATGTGGTAGTACTGAAATTGTCTCTTCAGTTTCCCCATTTGTTTGTACTTCAAGTGATCCCTGCTACTTTCCTCCTCTGCACTCAAGTCCTATTTCATCATGGCCACAGCAGAAATTTCCCTGACAGATGTGCACTTTTAGGATAAGAGATGTGACCACAGCCTGCCCCTGTGAGTTCTCCTGGGGCTGATGCTGTCTAGATAGGAGCTAGAGATTTTCATGTAGTCTAGATTCTCATTCACTGGGATTAGTTAGCTTTAACCACCCTAGTGGATTAGGGTGACCTGACTTCTCAGTTTCCAAATTCCCTTCTTCTATATCTTCAAGGTAGACATTTCTATATTTTCAACTCCAATTCATAAATCTATTCATAAGTCTTTGGTACAAGTTTACATGATACAAGAAATGTGTTTTCTTTTCCCTTCTTTGCATTTTTGAAATAAAGTATTTATCTCTTGCCTACAATTTAATAAAAAGTATTTAGTACACATTCATTTTGTGTTGGATAGTTGCTGGAAACAAAAAGATGAACAAAGCATGTTCTCTAGGCCAGGTGCGGTGGCTCACACCTATAATTCTAGCACTCTGGGAGGCCAAGGCGGGAGGATCGCTCAAGGTCAAGATTTTGAAACCAGCCTGAGCAAGAGCGAGACCAGTTCTATTAAAAATAGAAAGAAATTAACTGGCCAACTAAAAATATATAGAAAAACTTAGCCGGGCATGGTGGTGCATGCCTGTAGTCCCAGCTACTCCGGAGGCTGAGGCAGAAGGATTGCTTGAGCCCAGGAGTTTGAGGTTGCTGTGAGTTAGGCTGATGCCACAGCATGCTAGCCCGGGCAACAGAGTGAGACTGTCTTAAAAAAAAACAAAAAAAACCCCAAAAAACATGTTCTCTATACTTGATGTGCTCACAGTCCGATTGGAGAGACTGTCACATAAACAGTTCATCTCTATTTATTTATTTGTTCATTCTTTCAACCGACATTTATTGCGCGCTTACTCTATACCGAGAACTGTACTAAATTTCTGGGATTAAGTGAACATAAGGAGATCTCAACATGTAAGTCTGCTGTGGGGGGACCAGATTAAGTGACATGTAAACCTAGGTCTTGAAAAATATCTTAAGGTCCTTTCTGTGAGGTTCTACAACCTAAACTTTTGCTGTCACCAAAAGAGGAAATTGAAATTCTTTACTAATAGTGTCCAACCAGTATTAATTCTAAAAGAAATTAGCTGGCTAATAATAAATCAGCACAGTTTGTTTTGCCATTTTTCACAAAATGTGTATTAAGTACCCATTATTACCACAAGAAAGAGTTCCCATTTACTGAATGCTTATCATGTGTCAGATACCCTTTTATTTCATTCTATGCAAAAGTTTTTATTTTTGTTTGTAAATATTTATTGCCATGTGGTAAACAATGTATTAAGGCTAGGAAGATGAAAAAATTAATAAGACATGACCTTGACTTAAAGAATGTTGTAAACTAATGTTAGAGACAGAAATAAACAACTAATAATACCAACCATAATGAAATAAATACTAATTATGCAAGCTTAAGAATGAGTCAGTAATTCTTAATGGGATTTTAGGTGAGGTTTTATTGAGAGGAGAGCTTCGAAAGATCTTAATGGGCAGAGAAGAGGGGTGGGGAGAGTATACCAGGCTTGAAGTTCTGGGTAAACAAAGGCACAAAGCTGTGTGGGTGAATAGTGAGGGCAGGGGTGGCTCAAGTATAGAGTACAAAGGCATACATGGTTGAGCTGAGGTAAGAAAAGTAGGTTGGAGGTGAATTCTGTGTTGAATGCCCCAAGAAGTCCATACTTTATATTTTATAGACACACAGGCATTTAGTAGGCATCAAATATTTTTGAGCAAGAGGGAGGCATGATCGGATCTATATTTTAGCAATATTCTATTTTAATATATTCTAATATATTTTAGCAATATTCACCTCTGGCAGTGGTGTAAAGAACAAATAAAACATGAAGAACAAAATGGAGATGCAAGAGATTAAAGTCAACATTTAGGAGGCATTACACATACTCTATTGTTTCTCAAAGAAAGAATACTTCATAAAAGAATGACTCCAGAACTTTTCTGAAGCCTGAGTATGAGTTTGGCAGGTAGGAAATGGCATTCTAGACCCAACAAAGAGCATATTCAAATGTGTATAAATGAGAGAGCATGCACATTCTGCAATCTGCAAGTATTTTTTGTTGAGTTTTGAAAGGACTGAAGACAAGCTAGGCAAATCTACACAGAGTTCTGTTACTTTGATCTGAGATTTTTTTCCCTTCTGCCTGAAGAATATCCCTTACTATTTCCTTTTGTGTGAATATGTGAATTTACACATTTACAAATTTACTCCATTCCTAAATGGTTTTGTTTCTATGTTTTTGATTCTGGTCAACTAACATGTATATCTGTACTTGACCAGTATCACACGGTTAATTAATGGAGCTTTATAACATGTTTTAATATCTAGTAGGCTTAGTCTTCCTGTCATTACTTTCTTTTTCCAGAATTTTTCCTGAATAATCTTGCTTTTTAATTTTGTCTATATGATCTTTAGAATCAGCTTGTCAAGTTATCAGAAGTCCTGCTGGTATTTTTATTTGCATCACATTAAAATTATATCTTAATTTAGGGAAAATTGACCTCTTTGTACTATTGAATTTTCCTATCTAAGAATAAGAGATGCTATATATATATAAAATATGTATATTTTTTGAGACAAAGTCTCACTGTGTCTCCCGGGCCAGAGTGCAATGACATCATCATAGCTCACTGCAACCTCAAACTCCTAGGCTCAAGTGATTCTTCTGCCTTAGTGTCCAGAGTAGCTAATTTTTCTATTTTTTTCTAGAGACGGGGTCTCGCTCTTGCTCAGGCTGGTCTCGAACTCCTGGCCTCAGGCAATCCTCCTGCCTCTGCCTCCCTGAGTGCTAGGATTACAGGCATGAGCCACTGTGCCCAGCCAAGATGGTTTTATATTTTTTCAAGTATTCTTTTATGACTATCTCATAGATCTTGCTTGTTTCTTACCAAGTGTTTTTCTAGGAACTTTGCCTTTTATTATTATTTTTTTTGTTTTGTTTTTGCTGTTGAAAATAGGGTCTTTTCCAATGTATCTTAAAATTGGATGTATTTGAATATTTGAAAGGTATTGATTTCTGTTATATAAGTTTTGTACTCAGCTACCTTATCTAGAATTCTGTTTTTGTTTATAAGCTTTTTAATTGATTCTCTTGGATTTTTTTGAGTATGTAAGTGTATGATCCACAGAGGTAAATTTCACCTCTTTGTTTCCTCTAAATTTTATGTCTGTGTTACCTCTGAGGTAACCTAGAAAATAAATAATTTTATGTCTAATTGTTTTCTTATCCATTTGCATTAAATAATTCCTCTAAAATGATTCAAAGTAATAGAGGTGATAGATCCTGACCTAGAAATATGATTATATGCATAGATTCATGAAACTCTACCATAAAGATATAAATAATTTACTTAACTAGTCCTCAATAAGTGAACATCCTGTTTTCAGGGTTCTCAGTTACAAATAATATTGAAATTAATTATTTATATTTAATACAAAGACATTTTGAATTATTGTACAATCAAATTTCTTTCTTTTAATGTTTTATTTCTTTCATAGTAACAATATTAGCTAACATTTATTGAGCTTAACTGTGTAGCTCACACTATGTTAAGTGCCTTACACTCTGTACCTTTATTATCCCCATTTCTTAGGTTTAAATAACTTACGAAGATAACCTACCTAGTAAGTGGCTGGGCCAGGACTTAGACTCAGGTCTTTTTTGTTTTTATATTGCATTTTCTAAATTTTATTATTATTATTTTTAACTTTATTATATGGAACATTTCAAGCCTGTACATACAGAGAAGGTAGTACAGTGAAGCCCCATGTACCCATCATCCAACTTCAATAATTACTAACATTTTGCCAATCTTGTTTCATGTATCCCTTCTCCATTTTTTTTTTTTTTTGAGACAGTCTCACTCTGTTGCCCAGGCTAGAGTGCTGTGGCATCAGCCTAGCTCACAGCAACCTCAAACTCCTGGGCTCAAGCGATCCTCCTGCCTCAGCCTCCCAAGTAGCTAGGACTACATACATGCGCCACCATGCCCTGCTAATTTTTTCTACATATTTTTAGTTGTCCAATTAATTTCTTTCTATTTTTAGTAGAGACGGGGTCTCACTCTTGCTCAGGCTGGTCTCAAACTCCTGAGCTCAAACGATCCGCCTGCGTCAGCCTCCCAAAGTGCTAAGATTACAGGCATGAGCCACTATGCTCAGCCAGTAACAAATTTCTTGTAATTTACTTTGCAATTGATTGTAACACAACAAGTGTGTCACAGTCATTGTTGTTCACCTGTTGGGAGCTTCCAAGCAATCCCTAGTTATGTCTTATTTTTATCTCTTGATAAAATTAGCCTTCCTTCTTTGAGCACACATTGCCAGGTGACAGGGAGTGGTACCCAGAATAATGGGGAATATGTGCTGGGATCAAATATTTCCAGCAAATAATGTACTAAGCAGATAATCTATACCAAAAGTATTAGAAATAATGTATATTTTCAATTTAGAACATTCTTATTTTTCTAATGATTCAAATTCTATTTTCTTTCTTTAGAAAGGGCTAACTGCATAATTGTAACATAATTGAGGGGGTAAGACCCTAAATTAACTTTATGTTAAAATTATCCTTCCTAGTTTCCTATTCTCCTATACAGTCTATTAAGAGTATTCTTCATCTTACCTTTGTGCATTTCTTGGACACAAAGGTCAGTTATAAGTGAGCTATTTTTTTTTTTTTTTAAACAGAGTCTTGCTTTGTTGCCTGGGCTAGAGTGCCCTGGCGTCAGCCTAGCTCACAGCAACCTCAAACTCCTGGGCTCAAGCAATCCTCCTGCCTCAGCCTCCCGAGTAGCTGGGACTACAGGCACACACCACCGTGCCCGGCTGATTTTTTGTTTCTATTTTTAGTTGCTTGGCTAATTTAGTGAGCTATTTTTTGATGAAATTAATGTCTATTATGAAATTCCTAGCACACTTGGGCAACTTAACAAAGAATAAAACTGGCATCAGTATCATTCTAGAATTCAGAATCCTTTTCTTTAAGACTAAGATAGTTCCTCAGCGAAACTTGAAGTAGCTTGTTTTCAGGGCACATGAGGAGGCTAAGAGATGGTGACTTCAAAAATTGGAAAAGGCACAACTGTAACAAGCAGGCATGAGGCTTCCTTATTCTGCTTTCATTTCCCTTTTCCCACATCATTCCGGAAATGTTTCCTCATCTATGATGGAAGGGAGCCAGCATTCTAGATAAGATTTAGTATTGTGCTGAAGACTTGCCTTGTTTTTTGTTTTTAATCTCTCTAGTTAAATAAATTTGCAACAGCAAGTGTGCCCCATTTCAGAGCAACTTATTGTACAAAATTCCAACTTACAGCTTTGGAATATTGCAGCATGATTTTTAAGTTACAGAATATATTAAGTGGTCACAAAGATAGATTATCTAATGACATATTTCCTTAATGTATTCAAGTACTATACTTGTTTACAGTATTTTATATATTAGGAGGAGATTAAAAGAAACAGAGAAACCCAAGGCTAAAAGCCTCAGAACCCACTGTCAAATGGTAATGAATCAGAAGTGAAGGGCTGGGTGAGGTGGTTCATGCCTGTAATCCTAGCACTCTGGGACGCCGAGGCGGGAGGATTGCTTGAGCTCAGAAGTTAGAAACCAGCCTGAGCAAGAGTGAGACTCTGTCTCGACTAAAAATAGAAAAATTAACCAGGCGTCAAGGTGTGTGCCTACAGTCCCAGCTACTCGGGAGGCTGAGGCAGGAGGATCCCTTGAGCCCAGGAGTTTGAGATTGCAGTGAGCTATGATGACACCACTGCACTCTATCCAGGGCGACAGAGTGAGACTCTGCCTCAAAAAAAAAAAAAAAAAAGTGAAAACAAAACATGCAGAATATTCTAATTATTAAAATTAATCCAATAAATATTTATTAGTTATTATCTAAACATATGTTAGGTCACAGAATAGTACAAAGAATAGTAAGACAGGATCCTGTGTTTGCAAGTTAGCTGGTGAGATAAAACTATCTTATGTAATAGAAATAGAGAATAAATTCAAAACTTCATTATAATTTTAAGTCATAAAAGTATAGATGGAGGGAAGATGAGTGGGGTAGTCAGAGAAGGCTCTGTGAAGAGGCAGTACTTGAGGCGGATCTTGCAGAATATAGAGGCCAAGGACTTGAAAGAGCCATTCCAGAGAGGAAGCAAGAATGACTAGGCAATGTGGGAGGTCCACATGACTATAGCGCAGGGCGAGAGTTTAAAAAAAATATGTTCTAAATTGAGTCAAATTCTCAAGAGTGGGCTAGATCATAGGGAAAGAGCCTTGAAAGGCAGATGATAAGAATTTCACGTAGCAGGCAACGGAAAGCATTTATGAAAATGGCATGATAAAAATGTGTTTTAGGAGCACAGTTTGGCAGTGATGTGCAGGATGAGATTGCACAATAGACTGCATTGAAGGCTGCTGAAATAATTTACATCAAGTAAATTATGTATGACTGTATGACTACATCTGTGGAGGATACAAAGATGAGGAAGATATATCTAGCCCCTGTACTTTAAGAGCTGACAGGTAGATATATGTAAGACAAGGATACAAATAATTGTAATTTTAGGCAGAAAATTAAGAGGATGATTTTTCTGCTCTCAGAGTCAATGAGTCTGCCACAAGACAGCCTCAAAGCACTGTAGAGGCTCAAAAAGTAACATCTAGTTGAGGACAAAGAAAGGTTTTTTGAAAGAGGTGTTTTCGGAGATGAGCCATGAAGGAGGAACAGAATTTCAAGAGCCAGTGATGAAGGAAGGAAATTCCAGATGGTGGGAGACAAAAATGATACTGTTGGGAAAGCATTACTTTTCTGGGGGATGGGGGAAGCTTTACTTTTAAAACTACATCAGCAACCAGTTCTGTCCTCTTGAACAAGTTATACAGCCTCTCAGAACTCTGATTTCTCCTCTGTAAAGCAAGGATAATAATTGCACCTACCTTGTAGTATTGTGAAGATCAAAGTATAATGCACAAAGATTATATTCCTTGGAATATAACTGACATCCAACAAATGTTATCTAGGGCTATTATATTAAAGTAAGAAGTGCAGAGGGATCAGGGTACGTGAAGAAACTAGTTGCAGTGAGAATAAGGTTTCATGTGTGAGGATGGTAAAGATGAAGCTGTAAAGACAGGGTGATTTTTTTTTTTTTTTGTACAGAATCTGAACTACTAGGATAAGGATAAATTAGTAGGCAATATGGAATCATTGCAGATATTTTTTTTCCTTTTCTTAAAAAGAGGGTCTCACTTCGCCCAGTGCAGTAGCATCATCATAGCTTACTGTAACCTCCAACTCCTGGCCTCAAGTGATCCTCTTGCCTCAGTCTCACACGCAGCTGAGACTACAGGTACCACCACACCCAAGTAATTTTTAAAATTTTTTGTAGAGACCGAGTCTCACTATTTCCCTAGCTGGTCTCAAGCCCTGACCCTGACCCAAAGTGATCCTCCCCTCTTGGCCACCCAAAGTGCTAGTATTACAAGCATGAGCCACCATGCCCGGCGAATTAAACATTTTGAGACAGGAAATATTTTGATCAGAATTCTGTTTTTGGAGAAGTGATGAGTGTTTAGACCTGTGTGGTCCAATACAGTAGCCATTAGCTGCAAGTAGCTATTGAGTACCTGAGATGTGGCACTTTGAAAAGTCTAAATTGAGATGTGCTATATGTATAAAATATGAAACTGGATTTTGAAGGTGATACAGAAAATAATCTCATTTATAGTTTATTGATTATGTATAGAAATGATAATATGGCTATTATTCTATTAAATAAAATATATGTTAAAATTAATTTTACTTATTTTTTTGTTTGTTTTATTTTGTTTTACTCTTTAAATATGGCTGCCAGAGGTCTTAAAATTACTGTGTAGCTTACGTCATGTTTGTGTTGAACAGCACTGTTTTAGAGGGGTGGAGGATGATAAAATAGTGAATCAGGGATTTAGGGATTTGCCCTTCCAGCACAGTGAACTAGGTATTATAATTCAGACCAACCTTCTCACTGAGGGCAAATGGAAAAGCTGGAAAAATATACAAAAGGTATCTACTTGAAGCCCTCAAAGACCTAACAACCAGTGAGGACTTAACTGGGACAGATTGAAGCCTTCAGTCATATTGCAGTTTGAAGTGTGATGATGAGATATTTAAGTGATCAGGGGAAGGCCTGCACCTCCCTAGGCTCAATAGAAATTTCCATCTGGATCTTCCTATACAATAATTGTTCACTCTAGCTTTTGTAAACTTTCAAAAGTGAACCCCTGAGATCCCCATCACTCAAAAAAATAATAATTTATCGCTTGTATTCAATCAAAAACTATTTTCTGAGTATCTACTCTATACCAGGCTCTGTGTTGGCTTAATAAGTATATTATTGCCTGCCACACCAACACCCTTAGGAGTCAATTACTTTCCCTTTCCTCTCTATTCAATTAAAAATTAATATGATAAAAGCCAATTATATTTTAGTGAAAGGTAACATAATACAGTGGTTGATAGCATGAACTCTGGTGCCAGACTGCCTGGATCCTAATCTTGCCTCTTCCATTTACTAGCAGGGTGGTCTTGGTCTAGGGCTAAGGCTTTGTAAAATAGGGAAAATAATATTACCTACCTCACAGGGGTTTTGTTATGATTAAATGAGTTAACATATGTAAAGTGCTTAAGACAGTGTCTGCCCAGAGCCAGGGTGTCTGCTATATAAGAGTTTGTTCCCACTGTTGTATTAAAGGGAATGAAATTCAGACTCAATCTAGGGAGGCCCAGTGTCAGGAGGTGCTTGCTGTAACAAGTATAATTGAAGTCAAGTCCATTATATTTACAGCAGTATTTCTTGTACTGTTTTTCATTGTATAAGTAGAGTTTTTTGGCTATATTATGGATTATATAGGCTTTTCTTGGCATGTTTAAGAAACTAATCACCACTTTATAGTACTTCTTTAGGAGAGTGTATTTTTGGTTCTAAACAGCCTCCTTACATGTCTTTTAGAACAACCTTGCTGCGAGTTGGAAAACTGCTTGCATGTATAGGACACACTGAGTTGAAGAAGGCTATTACTGAGCCTGCACTTGAACTTTACAAATAAAATAAAGCAACTGTCATTCATCTTCAGCCTTAATACCACCTCAGGTATCTTAACAACCTCTGCCCCTTCTCTGTTGCTGCCACTAGCGGTAACAAGTACCTCTAGCAAAGGGCTGTGCTGATTTACTAGGTCAGGCAGGATGTGAAAAGGAGAAATGGTTTGAAGAAAAGTTGATTTTTCATGATTGAGGCTCTGTCCTCATGTTTCCTGTTTTTAATATTTGTGGCACAATGCCTACACTTCCACCACTTCCTTCCACGATGATCTTGCTTAAGGCTACGTCCCAGTTTCTTCATCTGTAGAGTAGGGACATTGCTGCTGCCACCACCACCACCGGGTGAAGCTGCAATTGATCTTTTTAGTGTCCCTCACAATAGAATTAAATAGAAGCTTCAGAGTCC
>CAUYPO010111217.1:0-68207 GCA_963574435.1 Cheirogaleus major
GGGGTCTTCTTCATAAATTCTTTGCCTAGGCCAATGTCTAGAAGAGTATTTCCAATGTTTTCCTCTAGAATTCTAATAGTTTCACACCTAAGGTTCAAGTCTGTTACCCAGCGTGAGTTGATTTTTGTGAGAGGTGAAAGGAGTGGATCCTGTTTCATTCTTCTACATGTGGCTATCCAGTTTTCCCAGCACCATTTATTGAATGTGAGCATTATTTTAGTCAGTGAATGTGTGGCTTTAAATCACTTTTAAAAGACCCAATGCAGAATGAGTCCTTGGGGTTAGATGTGTTTCCTGGAGACAGCAGATACTTGGCTTGTATTCTTTTATCCATTCAGCTAGCCTATGTCTCAAGTGGGGACTTAAAGCCATTTGTGTTTACTGAAAGAACTGATAAGTGGGATGAATTTCTGTTCATCCTATTGAGTAGAACCTTATTGCTTTGTTTTACATTTTGAGCCATTATTTTATATGGGCTCTGAACTTTTTAGCTTTTGGGTGATCTTATACTGATGGGTTTCTATTGTGCTGATTAATGTATAATGCAGATCTGAGTGCTTCCTGCAGGGTAGGTCTGGTCTTGACATATTCTCTGTGTTTGCTTGTCTGAAAAAGTCACTTTATCAAAAAGTCACTCACTAGAATGTTTATTGCAGCACAATTCACAATTGTAAAGATGTGGAATTAACCCAAATGTCCATCAGTTCATGAGGGGTTAATAAAATATGGTATTTGTACACCACAGAGTACTACTCAGCCATAAAAAATGAATTAATATCTTTTGTAACAGCTTAGAAGGAACTGAAGACCATCCTTCTAAGTGAAGTACTGCAAGAATGGAAAAACAAATACTACATGTACTCACTATTAAATTGGTACTAATTGATCAACACTCATGTGAACATATGGTAGTAAAATTCAATAGAAATCACGTGTTTGGGAGGGGGGAGAACGGGATGGGTAAATTCACACCTAAGAGATATAATGTACACTATCTGGGTGATGGGCTCATTTATAACTTTCACTCAAGCAGTACAAAAGCAATCCATGTAACCAAAACATTTGTACCCCAATAATATTCTGAAATAAAAAAAAAATTTAAAAAGCAGTTTTATCTGTTGTTTATACCATAGCACATAGTTAAATTTCAATCTGCTTTAATATGTATTTAGTCTCCAAACCAAACATAATAAGCAATTAAACAAAATTTGTAGTCTACAAGTAATGCTTTCTTCTTACATAATTAATTTAAAATAAATCAATAAACATGCATCACTGAAATGGAACAAATCTAGAATTTTCTTTAACTATATTGAATGTTATGGAAGTTATAAAATAAGCTCTATAATAAATCTTTAATAATAAACTAATCTAAAATGAAATATTTTGTTTTCTTTACTAAAGGCCACTTCTTTGTCATATATCACTACAAATATGAAATGATTTTTAAAACTTTTAAGAGAATTCACAAGATTATATATTATTGTGAAAGGGGTTTAAGAATCATAAAAAGTAAAGTGTTCGTTTGATAAATTTAAATATATTTATTTGATAAGAATGTTAATGGATAAAAATTAATAATAACATTTTACCATTACTTAATTTTCCTTTGGGTTTTTAAAAATTTATTATTTTATTTTATTTTTAGAGACAGGGTCTCACTCTGTCACCCAGGCTAGGGTGCAGTGGTGCAATCATAGCTCAATGTAACCTAGAACTCCTGGCCTCAAATGATCCTGCTGCCTTGGCCTCCCAAAGTGCTGGGATTACAGGCATGAGTCACCACACCTGGCTCCTTTGGGCTTTATTTCCTGATTCATTTGAGCCTTCTCTGAAAGGGGAGGTATTTCTTTAACATGATTTATAATATAAACTAAATTATTTGTGGTCTAGTCAGTTTATATTATATTTATAATATAAGCTAAACTATTTGTGTTCAGATAAGTAACCACTGAAGTAGCAATTATAATGCAGTGTGATGTACACCATTATAGAGAGCGAAAAGAGTGATAAGGAGACATGGACTGGCAGAAATAGCTAGCCCAGACTGAAGAGATCAGAAAATCTTCCTGAAAAAAAAAATGGCTATGCTAAAGCCCAGGTGATGATGAAGAGTTGGCCAGGTGTAGAGTTCAGGAAGGAATTTTCCAGGTAGAAAGTACAGCGAGGGCTGCAGGGCTGTGTAGAGCATCAAACCTGGACGTGTAAGCAGGAGCCAGTGTATACAGCCTTATAAGGCCTGTTAAGAACTTTAGACTTTGTCCTAGGAGCACTGTTAATAAACAATTTTAAGCAGGACAGAGACATGGTTAATTTTGTGTCATGGAATGATCATTCCTATTGTTAGAGGGTAAGGAAAGTGGAGGTGGGCTGTCTGGTTATTGGTGGTAGAAGGAATCCAGGGAGAGTATAAGGGCAGCCAAACTAGGGTAGTGTCTGTGAGTTATGGATGAAGTAGATAGAGTCAAGAGACAGAAAAGGGCTTCAACTGGATTTAGTGACTTCAAGAAAAGAGGCAGGATCTGAGGTCTTTCTGTACTTCCTAACCGTGTATTTAAAGACTGAGTTTCTACTTAACTCTTGAGGCCTGGTTCTCTTTTTATGCCTGCCCCTCAACTGATCCCAAACTGAGGATTTTAGTCCTATCTCTGATTCATGCAGAAGGGGAAAAGTCCTCAAAGCATCTTGATGTGGTCTTATAACTAATCTCCCCTCCTTTAATCCAGGAACCAGGAGAAAAGCCCAAGTTTGCATTTCAAATAGTTCTATTTGTTGTACTCTATGATTGTTACTCATTCTTATTTTGCACTAGGACTTTAAAAGTTACTCATAATCTGAGACGGTGGAGCTTGATGTATCCTGACAGATGAAGGTTTTGTGCAAATTTTTTCCTGCTCCTTTCAGATTTACTCTGTGTTCTTCAAGACTCTGTGTAACAGCAACTGCATTTTAATGCAGTGACAGCTATGAAAAACATAAAACTATCAGTCATTGTCAAATACTCTATA
Organism: Cheirogaleus major; assembly: GCA_963574435.1. Classification (NCBI taxonomy): domain Eukaryota; kingdom Metazoa; phylum Chordata; class Mammalia; order Primates; family Cheirogaleidae; genus Cheirogaleus; species Cheirogaleus major. The sequence goes on from CAUYPO010111217.1 coordinate 3,009, forward strand.
AATGGAGACAGAGGAGGGGTTCAGTTCTCTGTGTAACAAGGACAGAGGAGAAAGGTCAGTGATATATCATGTGGTATAAGATTTCCCCTTAAGCAATCTTCTGCTAAGACTTGCTCACAGTGTGGAAGCTTTTGTCTGGCCAGAGACTCTAAATTCTAAAGCCTCAACTTAAGGCTACAAATATTCACGTCTGTGCTCTGTATAGTATTAGAGAAAGGGAAGAATACATTGCAAGTAGATTTGGGGGGAAAATTAATTTTTGCCATTTATGAAGGCCAGGAACTAATATTAACAATTTTTTAACTTATGAAAAATTAATTAGATGACTTATAAATTATGCATGTGGGAAAAAGAAAATCTGTCAATGGGTGGATTGAGAATTCAGAAAAGCACTTAAGTTGATAACAAAAGGTATTTTGTGCGGCTGGTCATGTTGGGGTGGGCTTTTGCTCTTCCTTTGTGCCTGAAGATGGTGAATACAGAATTGTTCATATGTAATTCCCTGGTACTGAGGGAACTGGTCATTTCCATAAAGCATTTATCATTATGTGTTTGTCAGCTGTTTGGAAGCATATAAGGCAATAGACAAAAATGTAATGGGAAATTCAGAGAACCAAAAAGTTGTTAGAAGAACTAGAATATCTGAATACTGAGCCCATGTGCCTTGCAACACTGAACAACCTCATAATGAGCCCTTGTCCCAAATATCTTGATAAAAGAGTAAGCAAAGTAACCCTGGAAGTCAAACCAACACATGTAATATAAAAAGTAAACAACAGATCTAATCCCAAAACAAGTTTGGATTTACTTGTATCTTAAGAAATCTTGTAGAGTATTAAAACATTTTTTCTTACTCTGATTTTTATAGAAATATTTAATTTATAATACTTTTTTCTGGTTAATTTTACTTACCCAGTAATATAGGAGGTTTTATTTACCAAGTAATTATTTACCAAGTAATATAGGAGGTTGTAACATCTATGAATAATTTCAAATTGGAGCACAATATGTTAGAAATGTTCAATATTACTTTGAAAGGCATTTTATCAATTAATATGACTTTTTAAGAAGTTAGATAAATCTATCTTTGGAACAATGTGTATTTTGAATAGTTAAAAATGAATGTAGTTTAAATTTAAATAATTTATTCTAGTTTCAATTCTATAATGAAAAGAAAAATAACAAACTATAATTTAGGAAATAGCTGTTTTGAGTTAATGGAATAGTTATCTTTGTTTACAATCTTGATACGTATGGTTGGAATCTTTAGTATAAATTAGATAAGATTCTTCAATTAGTATACCATAGATGATTAAGCATTGTATAAAAAAAATCAAATTCCTGGTACTCTCTGATTTTCTACAGCTGTTTCCTTTTTACTCTTTTCCTTAATCTCCCTTGAGAAAAGATATATTGTTTTCTGCATTTAAAGAAGATAGCTTAATTAACACTAAGCAGCAGTGCCTAAAATAAAATACAAAGAAATGATGAGTTTACGCAGTAATTATAGAGACTTCTAAAAGGAAAGTATAAATATACCTGAAGGATAGTCTGAAATCCAGATAATACTTTCTTCCACGTATTTTAGTAATCAGGTAGCCATTTATAGTCCCAGCTGGGTGCGACTTCTTTCATTTTAGGGAAGATTAATCAAGGACTTCACTGTAGTATAGAGGGGATTATAGTACACACTGGTTTTCATGGTAATATTACTCTTAAGATCTTATATTATAGTTTTACAGAAGAAAAAAATATGCATACAAATATTAATCGCAGCTTTATTGTCAATTCTAAAGCCCTCTTTTAATTCACAGATGCCCAAATATTAACTTAAAACTGAGTGACTGACATATGTCCCATTATATTCTAGGCATTTGCAGTGTCAACTCTACAGAGACAAGTGCACCTCGAGACAAATGGCCAGACTACCATAAAACAGAAGCTTAATTATGTTCACTTACAGTTTCAAATTATTCCCAACAAATTACCTTGGGTAGGTAACACATCCATCAAGGCAAGACTCTAATTTCATATTCACAGTAATGTGCTCCTGTAAACTGCTGTAATAAGGTTTTAACTAAGTTTTCCTCTTGACCTCACTGAGCTGAAATATTGCAGGCTGTGTGTTTTTTGTAGTGTCTCCAATTAATTTCTGACCTTGGTACTTCTTGGGTACAATGAGGTAAGTGAAGGGTGGAGATCAGATTTAATTTTGAATTTCCTGACTGCCGCTGGTTTGTATCTCGAACATTACTTAAACATGTTATTTTTGGTCAATGACTTTTTATGCAGCATGCTGGGCAGATGTAATTAAGCAGGCTAAGTTTTGTTCTCTGCTGTCCTCCAAGTCCTTGTGTGGGAACTAGAAATCTCAACAGGAAACACCTGTATGGTAGTTGCATCCCAAGCCTTCCCAGAGAATTATTAGTATATAACATTGTTTCTGAGCCTCACAAGCTCTTCCCCAAATAGAAATGCCCAGCTGTATTTGAAGATTATATTTTTAATTACTAGTGAAAATTCAGCCTCTTGGCTTAGAAGTGAACCTTTTTATGATGGTCTATTAGGCTTAGCTATATCAAGGATCAGTCACATCCTTCATTTATTTCATCATTCAATATTAGATTTTTTTCTGTTTATTGGAGACAAGGTCTCGCTCTATTGCCTGGGCTACAGTGCAGTGGCTTCATCATAGTTCACTGCAACCTCAAATTCCCTGGCTCAAATGATCCTTCCACCTTATTCTCCCAAGTAGCTGGGACTATAGAACAGGGATGTACGACTTTGCCTGGCTAATATTTCCCTCTTTTTTTTTTTTAGAGACAGGGTCTCACTATGTTGCCTAGACTGGTCTCGAGCTTCTACCCTCAAGCAATCCTTCCACCTCAGCCTCCCAAAGTTCTAGGATTACAGGCATGAGTCACTGCCCCAGACTTACACTTAAAAAAAAAAAAATTCAACCAACCTTTGTGTAAGGATTGTGGAGGTATACAAAGAGAAATCAGACTTAGATGCTACCCTTATGACATATTAACAAGAAACACATTATTGTCTTGGATAAAACATAATTCCTATTTAGAGGCAAAGAGAAGACATTTGGATAGGCTATTGGCTATATGAAAAATAAGTTGAAATCATGCTGTTAAAATCTCATATAATCTTCTCTTTTTAGTAAAGTAATGGATCAGACATAATTTAAAATCTCAACAAAAAATCTGGAAATGAAGAATAAATGTAACAAAACTACACTTTGAATTTTATAGCTGAGCTCCTAGTAAAATTGGAGAAATTCTTAGACACAAAAAACTAGGTGAGTACTGAAAGCAAAAATGGTAACTCAAATTGAACATGAGGCTGCAGTGTCCTGGTAAAATTTGCAGATTTACCTCACTCAGAGATTTGAGTTTTAACAGCTTAGTGGCCTCAGGAAACAATGCCTTGAGCCCAAGCAAGATAAGAAGTTGGAACTAAGATCACAGCATAAGGCTGGCAGTCTTAAAGAGTTGTATCCTTAGTGAAAGGATGGACCAGAAAAGTTCATTTGCTGCAATAGGGAAACGGTAAGTGTGAGGGTTAATTTTAAGTGTAAACTTGACTGGATTAAGGGATATCCAGATAGCTGGTAAAACATTATTTCTGGGTATGTCTGTGAGGGCGTTTCTGGAAGAGACTAGCATTTGAATCAGTAGGTTGAATAAGGAAAATCCACCCTCACCCAGTGTGGGATGGGGACCATCCGAGTGGGTGATGTCCCCAATAGAACAAAAAGACAGAGGAAAAGTAAGTTCTCCCTCTCTCTCTTTTGGAGCTAGGATACCCTTCTTCTCCTGCCCTTGAACATCAGAACTCCAGATTCTATGGCCTTTGGACTCTGAGACTTGCACCAATGGCCCTCCAGTTTCTTAGGCCGTCAGCCTCTAACCGGGTTATACCATCAGCTTCTGCAGGTTCAGAGGCCTTCGGACTTGAACTGAGCCATGCTACTGGCTGCCCTTTTTCTCCAGGTGATTGCTGGCCTATAGTGGGACTTCTTATCATCTACAACATGTGAGCCAATTCCCCTAATAAATCCCCTCTCATCTCTCTCTCTCTCAATATATAACTCATTGTTTCCTGCACTAATACAACAGGGATATTTGTCATCTCATCCTCAGGACAGGAAAATAAGTTTCCCCCAAGAGCTTGCAATCACAGATTTCCCTCATTCAGTTATAGAATTTGAATTTACTACAACAGAGATGTCTAGATAACATCTAGCTAAGAAATTAAAGTGGTCAGAGATCTGTTTTGCCCCATGGAGTATAACAGAAGCAAACACGATTCCAGTTGCTAGTGATACATGTTCAACCTACATCTCTCAGCTTCCCTACAGACAATATATTAAAAATTAGGGCTTGTATCCAAATATACTAAGAACTGTTAAAACTCAACAACAAGAAAATGAACAATATTGTTTTAAAATAAGCAAAAAATATGAACAGACACTTCACCAAAGAAGACATACAGATGACAAAGAAGCTATGAAAGATATGCTCAACATCATATTATTAGGGAATTGCGAAGTAAAACAACAATAAAATATCTCTATATGCCTATTAGAAAGGTGAAAATATGAACACTGATAACATCAAACAGTGATGAAAATGTGGAGCAACAAGGACACTCATTCAATGTTGGTGGAATGCAAAATGGTACACCATTTTAGAAAATCACTTAGCCTTAGCAGTTTCTTCCAAAGGTAAATATAGTCTTATAAGATCCAGCAATCACACTCCTAGGTATTTACCCAAATAAGTTGAAAATTTATATTTATACAAAAATTGGCACACAAATGTTTATTGCAGCTTTATTTATACTTGCTAAAACTTGGAAGGAAGCAAGCTATCCTTCAATAGGTGAACAAACTGTGATATATCCATGTAATGGGATATTATCTGGTGTTAAAAAGAAATGAGCAAGCCGGGCACGGTGGCTCACACCTGTAATCCTAGCACTCTGGGAGGCCAAGACGGGTGGATCACTCAAGGTCAGGAGTTCGAAACCAGCCTGAGCAAGACTGAGACCCCATCTCTACTAAAAATAGGAAGAAATTAATAGGCCAACTCAGAATATATAAAAAAAACTTAGCCAGGCATGGTGGCACATGCCAGTAGTCCCAGCTACTTCAGAGGCTGAGACAGAAGGATTGCTTGAGTCCAGGAGTTTGAGGTTGCTGTGAACTAGGTTGACGTCATGGCACTCGAGCCCGGGCAATAGAGTGAGACTCTGTCTCAAAAAAAAAAGAAAAGAAACGAGCTACTAAGCTGTGAAAGGACATAGTGGAAACCTAAATGAAAGAAGCCAATATGAAGCTATATGATCCCAACTATATGACATTCTGGAAAAGGTAAAAGTATTGAAACAATAAAAAAATTAGTAGTTGTCAGAGATTTGAGGCAGGAAGGGAGAGATGAAGAGGTGAATCACAGAGGATTTTTAAGGTAGTGAAACTGCTCTGTATGACATTGTAATGATGACATTTACATTTATCAAAATCCATATAATTGCACAAGACAAAGAGTAAACTCTAATGTAAAGCATGCACTTTAGTTAATAATAGTGTATTAACATGAGTTTTTCAAGTGTAACAAATGTACCACACTAATGTAAAATGTTAATAACAGATTAAACACTGGGAGTGGAAGGAGAGAAGTATATGGGAATTTTCTATATTTTTCTGCTCAGTTTTTCTGTAAGTCTAAAATTTCTCTAAAATAAGTTACAAAGCACAAAGAAAGAAGTTACTGTAAAGGAAAGTCACCTGGAACAGCTAAAGGGGAATTAACATATTGACATCAAATAATTGATATATTGGATATAGAATATAAACTTAGACTGTTTGAAATGTTTGAAGAGCAAATTTTAAAATGAGCAAAAAATATGAAAAAAGAAAGAAATAGGAATATTTGAAAATTAGCCAAATCGATACTGTATTCTAGAAAATTATAATTGAAATTAAAAACTTGTAGGAACATTAGATTTCCACTTTTGCCAAGATGGAGTAACAGAGACTATATTTACCCACCCATTTGAAACAATGAAAAAATGAACAAAATATATGGAATAGTGGTTTACCAGACACTAAAAATATGATATCAAGGGATGGTAATATCTGTGAGATGAGAAATAAATAAGGTAAATCCTGTGATTTCCTGAGATAACTGTTTTAAGAGAGTTAAACTACTGCAGGCTGGAGTTCTTGAACCACCAAGAAAGATTAGAAGTAATAGTGCTTGATATTCAGAGAGTATCAAGATACTTGGACAAGATATTTGAAGGGACACTTCACGAAAGAAGACACACAGATGACTGATAAGCACATGTAAAGATGCTCAACATTAGTCATTAGGTAAATGCAGCTTAAAACCACAAAGACATATCAATACACACCTACTATAATAGAATGCCTCAATTTGGAAGACTAACTGTACTAGGTATTTTCGAGGATATAGAGGAACTGGAATACAACCATGTTGGAAAACATTTTGGCAAGCTCTTAAAATGATAAACACATACATATCATATTATCCAAACTTTTTACTTCTAGGTATTTTACCCAAGAAAAAGGAAAGTATATGTCCATCCAAAGACTCATAGATAAATGTGCATAGCAGTTTTGCTTGCAATAGTTGAAAATAGGAAACAATATAGAATCCCTCAACCAGTGAATGAAAGAACAAACTATATTTCAAAGGAACACTACTCAGCAGTGAAAAAGAATAAACAATTGATACATGGTACAGCATGGGTGAATTTGAAAATAATTATGCCAAGTAGGGGAAGCCAGACACAAAAGAGTATATACTATATAATTCTATTAATACAAAAATTTCGTTAACACAAGCATCAATATAAGCCATTAAAGGTTTCATAAAACAATAAAAACAATAATTATAAAGTGTTTAATTTGGGAAGTAAGAAACAAGACAATTAAAATACTCAAAATAAATAGCATACAAGAAATGAATATAAGTTAAGACCAGCATGGTTGAGTATTTTTCTCCAGTTACGTTCAGGGCATAGTTGTTACACATATGAAGTACACGAAAAACTGGATGGAACTAATTTTGGAGTTTTGCCAGGGGAGTATGTCTAAGAGCAAAAGCTGCAGGTGAGTGTGGGTGTATAATAGGAAGTTATAACCAGAGATCAAGGAATATAAGCTGAAAGCAGGAAAGGGAAGATTTGAGGGGAATTAGGGTCAATGACAAATTGGAAAATCTCAATGTAGTCAGAGATAGTGAGCTGAAAAGCTAGGAAGCATTACTGGAGTAGGATGATTGCACTGGAGATAATGGAAAGAGTGCAATTATTGGGAATATCAAGATTTAGGATGTTAGCATGAGTGTGGGTAGGTAATGTGTAGGGGGGAAGGACAAGATTATTCAAACAGAGAAGTCAAAGAATTGAGAGGCCAGGATGCTGGAAGGACAGTTCATGTAGATACTGAAATCACTAAGAACACTGATAATCATATTGGACAAGATGACGGTGACCTGCTAAAAGAAACTTTTAACAAATGACAGGAAGGGCCCAGGGATTTGTAGATAGGTGTAATCAATGTGCAATGACAAGGAAGGGCAAGCGTTTGGAAAAGGCAATGATCAGTAAAAGGAATTCCTTTTCACCAGTTCCAAAAACAAGAGGATTGCAGATGGGAAAAATGCTCCACTTGAGAGGACTGCCAAGAGAGAGAATTTTAGGGGAGAGCCAGGTTGTCCTCAGAGCAGGAAAGTGAAGGGAAGGTTCAGGAGAGAGGTTGAGCACATGGAGAATTTTGATGGCAACAGATGTGAGTTCCAAGAAATCCTGACCAAATTGTTTAGGAAGAAATCTTGTTTATCTGAGGACTATGAATAGATTTTTGTTCTATAAACTGTGTACTAAAGCAGATATTTATATGTTGGTGGTGGTTTGTTTGGCTGTCCATTCAGTAAAGACATTTTCTGTATGGTCAATATCATAATTTACAAACATTTAAGATCTCTTTTTTTTCCCTTGCAGTATAATGTCTATCTATGTGTACATATTATATGCATGGCTAATATTTTTTACCTGGCTACAGTTTCCTTAATTTAAGACCTGTATATAAATCACTGCACAGAAAACAGAGGAGTCAACACAGGCACAACACAGTTGGTGTATCTCAAATAGGGAATAGACATTAACAAGAACTTGTTGTAAGAACACTAATTCTACAGTTTCCTGCTTGTCTGGTTAAATGACAAGCATCTCCATGCAGTTCTGATATTTCTCAGTACACAGAATAAGGTATGTTCGTTATATGATTGACTGAAAGGTACAATTCCTGTTTGAGTGAATCCCCGTTCCCTATTGCCTCATTTTACACAATGCAATGTGCATTGCAGTGCAGAGGAAATTTGAGGGGTGGGGTTGGGATTGAGAGCCACTCTGTCAGGACACTGTTCCCTCCACTTTTCCTGAGATTTAGGGAAGGCAAAGAGAGCTGCTAGTGCCAGGAGTTAGCATCACATCAGTAGCCCACCTCTCAAACAGGTGGCCTGAGGAAGGGAAAGTTAATTGCTCTCTAACTGTAGCCTTGGCTGGGTAAACTCACTTTCAGGAGGCCATGGGGAGGAAGAGGGCTACTGAATTGTCTTTTCATGCAATTTCATTCAGAGTGGGATGATTTTCTATGTACTATTTTGTCCTATGTGTGGTCAAAAAATTCTTAAAGTTTCTGCATGACATAACTTAAACTTAAATAGAGCTTATTCCAGTATTGAATTCTATATTATTCAGCCTTTGTACAGGTGAAGAAATTCCAGTCATCACATGCCCCAAATTTTAATGTGACTAGGTCAAGCCAGCAAATGGAAAAATTTAAAGAATTGTTATTTCAAATATGCATGCTTTTATGAAACTTTAAAATTTACCAGCAAAACAGTTAAAATTGAATTCATTTTCTTCAAGTTCATAGTACACTCTTTTTTTTGAAGACAGCTCCTGAATTTTACTATTTTGCAGAAAGAAAAAAAAAATCAAACTCAGATATTAAAGATTTGCTCTAATTTTTATACTTTCATAATATCTTTGGAGACTAAAGATTGATGCTTTTTATAGAACAGTATATCATGCTTGTTTTTTAAAGTCTACATAGCTAAAACTATGTAGTAAAAAAGGTATGGGTACATCATTTCATTCTGTGTATTAGTCTTCCATTCAACTGACTTATCCTTTATTGTTATGATTCTCATCAAAACCGTAGCAATGTTTAAGAATTTTTTTATCAACTTTTTTGCTGAAGGAATAGTCAATGTTTTAAATATGCCTGTTATTGTGTGAATTATTTCTCATGGTTCTTAGAATTAATATGTGTGTTGTTATTGTTTTATATTGGTGATATTTCTATTACCAAAGATACTACAGTGGTCAGTGAAATGCAAGACATCTTTAAAATTGATCTGAGGTCTAATAGCTGTTCGTAAGAGAAACTTCTTATTAGGAGGAAAAAACCCTTGCTCATGTTTGAAGCCTAAATTCACTCAACAAACAATAATCAGGGGTACAGTATATGTCTGGCACTCTACTAGGCAATGAGAATGTGGTGATGAGAAACAGAGTCGTTCAGGGAGAGAAGGAGAGACTCCAATAATTTAGGGGAAGCTCTTCAATGAGAAGGGATATTGGAGCTAAATTTTTAATGCTAGTTTTGCCACATAGAAAACAGCAGAGTAGTGAAAGGGCAGCAAGATGAAATAAATGGTATGTTCAAAGGTAGTATGATGTGATGGGGTACAAGTATTGTAGTTCAGTATGTCTAAAATGTGTGGTTAATAGAGAGAACAATGGGAGATGAGGCTCAAAAAGAAGATACCAATCAATCAAGAGGGGCCTTGCCAGCTATGGAATTTGTTTTTCATCTCTTGGTGATGGGGAGCCATTGAAGGATCTTTTTTAAGTAAGAGAGGGGCAGGACCAAATTCATATTTTAGAAGATTGTTTTGACAATAGCCACCATCATTGTCATCAAGGTATAAATTGAATGTTTGCTTTATATACATTACTATAATTAATCCTCAAAATCACACTGTGAATGAAATACTATTATCCACATTTTACAAATAAGGGAGTTAAGAAATGTGATATTTCACTCATCTATTAAGTGGCAAAGCAGGGGGATTCAAACCAGGGTAGTCTGAACTAAGCTCCCTCTCTTCACTGCCTCTGAGTAAATTCTAGTGCAATGTGGGGGCACAGGGGATGAGCAAAGAGACCATTGAAATAGAATAGGTAAGAAAGTGATTGATGAGGAACAAATGAATTTAAGAATTATTTGAGTAGAATGTCGAAATAACTGGTTTTGAATTGGATCCAACAGCATTTGAACTGTCTGGGAAATATGTTGAGAAATACTTTATATTTTTAATTAAAAAGTATAATTATTATGACATTATATAATTTGCATGCAAGTCTTCTTGCTCATTCTCTGGGGCTACGTTGTGAGTAATTCACCTTATTTGTTATCTGGTTAGCTTGAACCTAATTGTACAATCAATGCAGATCACTACAGCCAGCTGCATTATTCAAATTCATGTAAGTGTGTCTAACATGAGGTAATACACATACACACTAGATTGCTAAAATTTTCTTTCCGTAAATATGATGTTCATGTGTTTTTTGTCAGCTTTGTCATTTTTCTCATATCTCTATGTGCTCTTTTGGGGGAAGAAATGTGTGGTGGATTTAACAGGCTGTTTACCCCAAATCTAAAATTTTATTCAACACTGGCTTGTGATCATTAGAAAAAATGTACTAGCTTGTTAAGAAAGTTACATTTGCATTGTACATGGACTTTTTCTAGTTTTCATGGTCAATAAATATAATTGTAAATTTATGTCTGAAACATTGAAAGTGTATCCAAAAATGTTCAAATATGTAATGATCTGATTTCCTTCTGATAATTCACTATGGCATGCCCTAAATAATTGTGTCTGGGAATAGATTCCCACCTAAATGAGTGAAACAGGTGACGTTCTTACAATGGTCTATTAGGTCTTCCAAGACTAACCCAGCCATCCGGAGCCACCTGCTACCCATTGTCTATCCCAACTCATCTCTACCCCACCCCCTAACTCATGCTTCCTGGCCACATTGACTGCTTTGCTTTTCCAAACATGCCAGGGACTTTGCAGTTGCCATCCTCATGATCTGGCATGCTCTTCCTCCAGATATATCCACGTAGCTGTCTCCCTCACCTCCTTCAAGCCTTTGTTTAAAATATGCCCTGATGAGAAAGGCCTCCTAAACCATTCTCTATGTACTACTTCTTTCAAAACTCTTTCCCTTTTACCCTGTTTCATTTTCCTTAATTGCACTATCCCCATCATATATACTATACATATATTTGTATATTTGTCTGTCTCATGGCACTAAGATGTAATCTCCAGTAAGTCAATACCTAGAATATAATATTTACTGACTATGAATGGAAAAACATCTATTAATAAATCGACATTAAGAAATCTTTTCTTCCCTAAATGCATTGCTCCTCCAAATTTGTTTAAAGTGGTTTAATATTCTTTTTCAATTGCTGTATCTTGGTACCATGGAAGAAATATTTAACATGATGAATAATATAGAAAGGGATAATTACAAATATTCTAGGTTAAGTCAGTAAGGCATGGATTTAGTTTTCATTAGTTTTTACTATACCATTCACCTCTTTGAAAGCAAAATGATGTCTTTTTAAAAAATAAAAACCAGATTAAATCCACAATATCTAAATAAAACAGAAAAATATTACAGGCCATCATCAAAAGCCTTCTCATATTGTTAGTACATACTTTGTGCAATATAGTTTATTAAGCATTGACTATTTTTTTGTGAAAGGTAATGAAAGAATCCAAAGAATCAAATTACCAAATCGGTGGAGTAGGAGTAGAGAGAAGGAGTTAATTAAGGTTTCATCTATCAGTATATGGGCAGGTGGCCATTTCATTAACCAAAACTTAAACCCAGATTGAAAATTCAAGAAATGATTGCTGGAAAGGAGAGTAGAGATGGAAAAATATGTTGGTTTTGAGATACTGTTGCACATCCAATTGTAGTAGTCCAATAAGAGGCAATTGGAATTATAGATCTGAAGCTTAGAAGTTTATTCTGAAAATAAACATTTTAGAACTGTCAGAATATATACAGCCATTGAAATTATGTGCATAAGAGAGACTGCTTAGGGTGTATATGTCAAGACAAGAAGGTGGAAAACATTTCATAAATGTTTAGTGCACTCACTGAATTTTTCCCCCTTATTGCAATATTTTTTTTCTTTATTGTACCTGTATTTATGTTCCTCTGTTCTTTGCTATATATTTTAAGTAATTCCTTTTGCTCAATCAGTGATGCCAGATATGTTTATTTTATTAACTTATTCAAACAACCGACTTTTACTTTTTGTTAACATTTTAACTACTTTTTTTGCTTTCTATTTCTTTGATGTCTATTCTTATTTTATATTTTCATTTCTTCTACTTCCTTTGGGTTTAATCTGTTGTTCTTTTCTTAGCTTCTTGAGTTAAATGCTATAGAAAATTTTAAGTTCCATTTTATTTAATGTTTATATTATAAACTCTACATTCTTTGATTCAGTTCTTCATTTGTTAAATTCTATTTGGCTATCAACGAAAGGTTAAAGCCAAAGACTGAGCCTCTAATTAGCAGTTGTCAGGGAAAAGCTTTGACAGAATAAAAGATTGTTCAGTATAGTGCAGCGTGTGTCAGTTAGCTATTGCCACAATAATACTGCATAACCAGCTCCTCCCAAATCTCAGGGATTTAAGACTACCATCACTTATTCTCATATATTTTTGGGTTCACTGATCTATGGGCTCAGCTATATGGCTCTGTTGATCTCAGCTGGGATTGGTCTTGTGTCTAAGGTTCAGCTGAAGTTTAGCTGACATAGGTTGTTTTGGTTGAGATGGTTGAGTTGGTTGAGCTTTGCTCAACCCAGCATGTTTTTCTCCTGGCAATGGCAAAGGTGAATGAGAGCTAGCTCAAGAATGCAAGCACTTTTCAAGTCTTTGGTCATGTGACACCCAATAACACTTCATTGTAAGTCACATGTAAGTTTAGGGATGGGAAAACATAATCCTCTTTAGTCAGACTGCAAAATCTTTTGTCACAGAGAATGAGTAACAGGGAGAGATAGAGAACCAGAGCTTTTACTGCAATCAATCGAAAACACAACACAATCATATACAGTTTGACTGAAAAAAATAAAAGCTTGATGATACCCAGAAATCTAAATCTAAATCTAAATTATACCCAAATGAAGAACATTTTGTATCAAATTTTAAAATACTTTAACTGTTATAACCACATTTTAAAATATTTCCTTTATCATAAGTGTCCTTACTCTTTTCCTTTTTTAGAAGTTCCCTTGAAACACAAACGTTTAATCTTACTTCTTGTGAAATTAACTGCTCATCTCAGCCATGCATGTGAATCGTTGATGAAGAAAACACCATTAAATCAGTATCTATAATTGGTTGTATTCCATTGTTAGAAAGAAAGATCTTAGATCTTGTCTCTGATATTACTATTTATAAATCAACTTGTGTTTCTTGGTATTTGTGAGGTATGTTGTTTTTCTTCTATTTCTTCCAACTTTTTTTTAATTTCTGACATTTCTTCCTTTTTTTTTGAGTCATTTCATTTTAGAAGTGTATTCATTTTTTACAGTCCCATTTGATAATCTGCCTTTCAATCAGAAAGTTTAATTCACTAATTTTTATTGTGCTTACTCATTTAGTTGGAATTCTATCTACCTCCTATTTCTCTATTTTCTCTTTTCCTTCTTTGTTTTCTTTTTCTTTTTTTTTTGTCTGTTTGTTTTACCGATTTTTCCTCTCTTCTTTCTTGCTTTCTATAGGGTTGGTAATATTGTTCTCCTTTATTCCTGCTACTAGTTTGGAAGCTATACAATGTATTTTTATTTTATTTTCACATACATACTTGACTGTAACTTTCTCCAGCTTGAAAGTTATTCTATATCTCCTGCTGCTTCTTGAACAAGTCAAGGTACTACTTTGAACCTCCCTCCTGTTCCCCATCCTCATCTCCATTTGATTGGTGTGCCCTCGGATATAATCTGTCTGTATTACTTTATGAGATTTTTCTCTTCATCCTTGATAACGTGCATTTTCACCACGGTGTTTTTAAACATGGCTTTATTTTTATTTAACCTGCTTAGCACTTCGTGTACATGGTCTGAATTCACATCTTTCTTCAAATCTAAAAATTCCTAGCTATCCACTCTACTCCTTTTCTGCCATTCCCTCTATTTACTTTTTTTGAAATGCCAATTAGCACAGGCTGAGTCTTCTCAAGCTACTTTCCATCTTTATTAACTATTCTTTTACATTTTTAATCTCTTTCTCTCTCTACAATGTCATGGCAGAATAGCTCAGTATTTTCTCATGTTCACTAATTGTCTCTATTTCTGGGACCTGTTAAGAGATTTTCTGTTTTTGTTTTTTATTACAATGACTGTATTATTTGTCATATTTTCATTTCAAGATTTTTCATTTTTTCTTTTATTTTGTTATTTTATATTTTCTTCTTTTTTCCCAGTGGTCTTGTGCTTCATGTATCTCTTTGAGGATCCTTAACATGTGTATTTCAAATTGATTTTTATATTGCTCAATTGTATTTTCACTTTATCTAGACTGAATTCATCTCACAGTTGTTCCTAAGTTGGTTTGCCTCATGCATTTTCGAATATTGTTTCCAGATTCATCTTGACTGGAAAACTGTCTTGTTCTATACTGTGGCTAGGGCCCTCTATCCCACACTGATATTGTAAATTATACAAATCTAGATGCCAAGCTATTGGATGGTGTAGTCTCTGCCCTCATTTTTGGCCTTATCTACTTTCTATTGTCTCCCCAGTGATGCAGTTTTATAAAAGTGCTAAGGACTTATTCATGTAAATGATGAGTGCCACTGTTCTGAGCTTCCACTCATGGCAGGGAGAGTCCCCACTGTAGCATCTCATCTTAAGCTGTGAGTTCTAACTTAGTCCAGTCTCCAATTGGTTCTTACTATTCACTGGAGCCCAAACTGCCAGCAGATTATCCTTGCTTCCACTTCTGGATCCAGCAACCTCCATCTACTTTTTTGTGTTTCTTTTCTATTTCTGATCAAAAATGTGTATATCTTGTCTTTGAGAGTGGTTTTAGCTTCCTGATTTCTTCTACTTTGTTGTAATTAAAATTTCTATGGGAGATGGATGTGAATTTTTAACACTTAAACTGGGCACTGTTTATTTTTAATAAAGTGGAAATGGCAGATACAGTTTGTTAAACTTATTTGTATTTTGGATATCACAGTTGCTAGTTGTTATTCCCATTTCTCTTACTTAGGCAAGTAGTTCAGTGGCCCTTGGCTAGGGAATGAAATAGAGTTTGGTGAAATTCCTCTATGTAATAAAAAAAGGACAGCTGAGTTACTTTTTGAAATGCATAGTTTGTTATATACACCTTGTTCAATCCTAGTATTTGCTGAGTTTAATGACATTTTATTTAATTTTATTTACTAGAAACCTAGGAATGATACATCATTGTCTTTCAAAGATGAGATGTTCTTAATATAATATTCAGGGAACAGGACCAAAATATGCTTTGAATATACTTTGAAACTTTGTTATAAAAGATTAATGACCTTTCATTCAACGAGTACTTTTTTCTTCCTTCGAATGTTCACGTGACTGATAGCTTATCAATGTGTATTGTATTATGTTACAAATGGACTTGTCAGAAAAGGAATTATAGATGTCCATGAACCAGAGATAACTTATCCTTGGGACGCATTTCCCATGCCTCACCCCTGGATAATGTACAGAGTGTTCTTTCCTTAGGAAGAAAATGTTCATTATTGTCAGAAAATGATTATCAGTCTAAGAATTATTGAGATTTCACATATTGTAAGGTTTACTATGCTTTTTGCTGGGAGGAATGGAACTATAGTAACTATAATTTGAGAGTTCATAATTTTGCTCATAATATGAGAATAATATGTTTGAGGACATGTTTGCAAAGGAAATAAAGGATCATGAATTGGATGGCTCTTCGAAGGGGCTTGAATGGTAAATGTTTGATAAATTCTTATTGCACTAGGCAGAAACAAGTACCTTCCACCCAGAACAACTTCATATATACTATTTTAAAACATCTTCTGTTTTTCTGAAGTTGACAGTTAACATTTTAACAAAGGATGTGAACCAGATTTTCTTTAAACAAGAATTCAAGCTGTCATTATTGTACCAAATTTTTACCAACAAAACTATGGGAAAAAGCAAGTCATGGGGATAAAATAAGAGAGATCAAATTTACTACAAGCCACAGGCTGTGAGGCTACCATCGGTGACAACTGAGCAAAGTTGGGGGTGACCTAGTTTTAAGAGGCTGTAATCAATTGATGATATTGGCCTGGAAAGCACGAGGTCCACTTTATGAATATTCATATGCACCAACCACAACCAAAAATACAGAAGAAAAAAATATCTGATAGACTTTTTAGGAGGAAAGTTGGGGGATTATATTGTTTAAATTGAAATGAGATGAAAATCAAAGTGTTCTGCCTAAATGGGAAAGGTTTTAAAATACATTTGGTAAAAAAAAAAATGTATTGGACATGAAATAACTCTTAGATAACAAATGAAATAATTTTATAATTCATATAGTTTTTTTAAAAAATAACATCAGTATTCATGACACCTTTCATGAAATTTTTCTTTGTCCTACATGAATGGCTACTTGAAAGGTGCTACAAAAAGCATCCATGAAAAGCTCATAGGTGTCTGCCACTCATAAGTAATTTTGACAATAAATATGAAACCACTATTGCAATTTATACTCTGGTCATTAGAAAGTTTGTGGACTTATTTTAATAGCCAAGGATGCTAGGTATGTCAAAGTACAGTACTAAAGACTTTTAAATAATTATCATGCACTATATATAATTTACCATGTTTAATCAATTACCCCTCTCTCCTTTTTAAGGGCATGCTATGACCAAGGTACTGTACACAAGGGAGTATAGCATCATGGTCAAAAGCACAGGCTCTGTAGCCAGTTCACTGTTTGTGTGACCTTCAGCAAAGTACTACCATCTCTGTGCCTCAGTTTCTTCATATGTAGAATGAGGATAACACTACCTATTTTAAAGAGTAAATATTTTAAATATTTTGTAAATATTCAAAGTTTTAATATACTTAAAATAGACTTAAAGATAGATTTAAGATGACTGACACATAAAAGCTTATATCAATAAGAGCTACAAAGATACAGTAATTGCATTTTACCTTTACGTATGGTTTTTTAGCTTTTATGAATATTTTCATGTATATTATTAATTACAATATTCCTGTGAAATATCCATCATTTGTGTTCTTTTTTAAATACAGAAACTGAGCAAAAGAGGTTGCTCAAGGCCACTTAGCCAATAAGAGCCAAATTTGGAAGGAGAGCCCAGTTCCCATGGCTGCTGCTCCAAGCTGCACCCCACTGTGTTGAACTGTCCCCTGAGAAGTGAATTTTAATCAAGTCTGTGGGTGAGTCACACACACACACATAACACACACACAAGTAATGAGACAGAGCTTTGGATACGATGCAAGGAAGGTAGTCTCCTAAGAATGTACTTCAGTGAAGGGATGCTATTGTCTCCACCTAGCCAAAGGTGAACAGAACACAAGGAGAAGGCAGTTAATCAGGAGTCCACCAGCTTGTCTCATTTTATGTCTATCATATGGAGTACAGTGTCAGTTGGTGGCTGAGAAAGAGACCCCACCCCTGAGCATAGGCTAAGGGGATCCTGGAAGTCTTCCCCAGGGTAGCCAGGCCATTGTTGCAGGGCAAGTGGAGCCAGACCCTGACACCCACTGAGGGAAGTAAGGGAGTGACTGTCAGTAATTAAACCATCTGTAACCCTTTATCTTGTTTTGGTTCTCAGAAATAAATCAAGGACACCACACACAGAATGTAAATTGGCCTTTGTGGTCTTGCCCTCTGGGATAAATAGTAGATACTGATCAGAATGCAGGCCAGTATGCAGGCCGGGGAAATCTGTCCACATAATGAAATGTGCTATTTCCATGTACTCTGGAAACTTGGCTTCTTCAGGTTCCTGTGTTCCTCTTGTTGGGGTGACTTGGAAAGGGGGTGCTTTACCATGGCCAATCCCCACTATAAAAGCCCTGTACCCGGGAGTCCACCAAATATTGTAGACCTAAATGAGCATTTTATTATAAATATATCAACAAATGAAACAAGTGTAATAAGTGTTGTAAGTGATCCTAAATGATAGCTAAGAATCCCAAAAGATTCTTCGCTTTGATATACAATCACAAAACACAGCATGAATGAAAAAACGTAACTTTATTATTTAATAAATATAGCATCTCTTGAAAGAACAAATAATTCAAAATTTGAGGTTTAGAGATGAGAAAGAGAGAGAGAGAGAGAGAGAGAGAGAGAGAGAGAGAGAATATTAGAAATCTTTCCTAGTAGACAGACAAAGGAAGTTCAGAGAGGTAATTTTCAGATGGAAGAGATAAAGAGATGAAGGCTCAGGGACTGAAAAGGAGAAAACAGTAGAATAAGCTCTGCTGACATTGTCATAAAGACTTATCAAGGTCTAGATAGCAATGTTTTCAGTGTAACTTGGAATTAGAAGAGAGAAATGTTAAATTTGGCCTTGCTACCCAAGTCTTCTTTTGCTTCGTATGCCAAGTACACTTCATTAAAAAATATGAGAGATATTTCTAGCCGGTATTCTATAGGATTTCCTTGCATAGAAACATACAGAAGTAACATGTAGGTCTGTCTGTAAGCTGGCAACCTGCCGATTAGGGTAAAGTTTATAAGCAAATTTAGCTATATAGAAAATAGTAAAAGTAATGTGCAACATATTGAAGCTAAGAATATAAAACCAGTAACTTAAAAATAGTTTATTACAGCCACGTGGTACCACTGAAATATTGAAAGTAAATTTGTATCCATAGTCAATGATTTTTTGATTACAGTATGATTTTTTATAAAAACCTAAAAAATCCCCACAGGTAGATTAATTTTAACACGTAGATAAAAGACAGAATTTTATTAAAAATATCCCTTACTCAAATTGACCCCAGTAGATAAAGCAATTGGCATAGAAGAAAAGGGAAAGTAACTAATACGCCCCACTACAAAAAAAAAATCAGACCTCAATGGCTTCAAAGAAGACTTGCTTCATCCTCCAAGGTGCACTTAAAAATCATATAATCTCAGTGCTCCTTATGTATTCCCAGGAGAAAAAAGGTAACACTTTTAAGTTTATTTTATAAAATGAGTAAAGATTTTTTCCATAATCTGACAGATTAAACCAAAAAAAAAAGCAAACTGATACCACCTATTTATATCTGTGTAAAAATCTTAGATCAATTATTAGCAAAGAAAATTCAACAGCACATTAATAAATAACTATATATCATGACCAGGTAAGATGTATTCTAGGAATTGAAGAGTGGATAAATATTAGAAAATCCATTAAAAGGGGGAGGGGGCGAGAGGGCTGACTAGTGACATTGGTCATGAGATTATCCCCAAAAGAAGAAAAAGTTTCAGGTGAAAAAGCAAAGCTTGGGTGGAATACTGAGGGAAAGGTGCATGGATTTATGCTTATCAGAGATGGCATGGGAAAAAGTTGTGAAGCAGAACAAAAGGAGCAAGATATTGGCAGAGACTGAACCCCGACGGATGAGAGTGCAGTGGAAAGGGTAGGTGGGGGTGTTTACTTTTTCTCCCCTCACACTTGTGGCAGTCTGCCAGCTCCCAGTCTGTCGGAGAGCCCTTCATGAATCTTGGCACTGCTGCCGTCAGCTAACTGAGAGCTTCTTGAGAGCAGAGCACTGGGCTGTAGGCCCACGCAGGGTCGATTCCCCCACTACAGACCTGAGCTGAGATGGCTGGTACCATACTGCTTGCACACATGCTGGGTGCCTCTGTCCTGCCTGGGAAGTCACAGCCTTGCAATCTCCCTGTCACTGCATCCGACATGAACATTCCCCAGCACCCACTTGGACTATGACAGTCACAAAGGAACAGGGAGACACAGGAGAGCAACAGTATTCACAGAGTTCTGACTCATAGGGCAGGCTGCCCCAGGGGGACTGGGAAGTGCTGAGAACACTTTTTAGGACAGAGGAAGGTGGGATGTACACTCTTCTACAACTGGAGAGCTCCTAGTTCATGGTCCAAAGTTGTCCACAACCCTTGCTGTGGAGACGTGCATGCAGAGTGAAGTTTGTAGGGTAGGAGAGTGTCCTGAACCCAGAGCAGAACCAGCAACGGAGCCCAGGAAGGACATGGAGCTGAGGACCTCTCCATTTCCAACCACCCAGTGATGTAGACATAGCTGCTTCTGTTCCCAAGCATGAGCTTTTGGCATGAATGTGCTGTGTGAAGGCCAGTTATAGGCACGCAGGGGGCTACACACCCAATACAACTCTGCTCATCACACCCAGGTTTTGCATAGAGGGGTCATTCTCAAGGATATACCATGTTAGGCCACAAAACAGGTCTTAAAAAAATTCAAAAAAAGAGAATGCATACCAAAGATTTTCTCTGATCACAATGGAATAGCACTAGAGATCTATAACAAGAGGAACATTGGAAAATATACAAACACCTGGAAATTAAACGATATGCTCCTGAATGACCAGTGAGTAAAGGAAGAGATTAAGAAGGAGATTAAAAAATTTATTGAAACAAATGAATATGAAAACACAACTTATCAAAACCTATGGGGTACAGTAAAAGCAATAATAAGAGGAAAATGTATAGCAAAAAGTGCTTACATACAAAATGTAGAAAAGCTTCAAATAAACAACCTAATGATGCATCTCAAAGAACTAGTAAAACAAGAACAAACCAAACACAAAATTAGTAGAAGAAAAGAAATAATAAAGATCAGAACAGAAATAAATGAAATTGAAACAAAAAAACCAAAGAGTTAATGAAATGAAAAATTGGTTTTTTGAAAAGATAAACAAAATTGACACACCTTTAACCAGATTAAGAAAAAAAAAATAGAAGACTCAAATAAATAAATCAGAGATGAAAAAGGAGACATTACAACTGATACTGCAGAAAGCTGAAAGATCATGAAAGACTACTATGAGCAACTATATGCCAATATGTTGGAAAACCTAGAAGAAATGGATAAATTCCTAGACACATACAACCTAACAAGATTGAACTAGGAAGAAATCCAAAACCTAAATAAAGCAATAACAAGTAATGAGATAGAAGCAGTAATAAAAAGCCTCACATCAAAGAAAAGCCCAGGATCTGATGGTTTCACTGCTAAAATCTACTAGGCATTCAAAGAACTAATACCAAGCCTACTTAAACTATTCCAAAAAATCAGAGAGGAGAGGATATTGCCAAATTCATTCTACAAGGTCTGTATCACCCTAATACCAAAACCAGACAAAGACATAACAAAAAGAAAACTATACGTCAATATCTCTGATGAACATAGATGCAAAAATTCTCAATAAAATACTAGCAAACTGAATCAACATACCATTAAAAAAATTATTCATGATGATCAAGTGGGATTCATCCCAGGGATGCAAGGATGGTTAACATAGAGTAATCAATTATTATGATACATCATATCAGCAGAATGAAGGGCAAAATTCTTATAATCATTTCAATTGATGGTGAAAACTATTTGATAAAATTTCACATCCTTCATGATAAAAACTCTCAAAAAACTTGATATAGAAGGACCTTACCTCAACGCTACAAAAGCCATATATGACAGACACACAAATTGTATCATATTGAATGGGGAAAAACTGAAAGCATTTCATCTAAGATCTGGAGCAAGACAAGGATGCCTTTTTTCACCACTATTATTCAACATAGTACTGGAAATTATAGCTAGAACAATAAGACAAGGGAAAGAAATAAAGGACGTTCAAATTGGAAAGGAAGAAGTCATATTATCCTTGTTTGCATAGGATATGATCTTATATCTAGAGAAATTTAAAGACTTCACATAAAAGCTATTAGAACTGATAAACAAATTCAGTAAAGTTACAGAATACAAAATCAGCATACAAAAATCGTAGCATTCCTATACCAATAGTAAACAATCTGAAGAAGAAAAAAAGCAAGCAATTCCATTTATAATAGCTACAAATAAAATTAAAAATTCCCAGGAATAAACTTAACTGATGAAGTGAAAGATCTCTATAATGAAAACTACAAAACACTACTGAAAGAAATCGAAGGGTACATACACACACAAAAACAGAAAGATATTTCATGCTCATAGGTTGGAACAATCAATCATATAAAATGTCCACAGATTCAATGCAATTCCCTTCAAAATATCAATGACATTCTTCACAGAAATAGAAAAAATAATCCTAAAATTAATATGGAACCACAAAAGACCCAGAATAGACAAAGCCATCTTGAGCAGAGCAAAACAAAACTGGAGGAATCACATTACCTGACTTCAATTATACTATAGACCTGTAGTAACCAAACCAGCATGGTGCTGGCAAAAAACAGACACATAGACCAAGGGAACAGAATAGAGAACCCAGAAATAAATCCATACTTCTATAGTGAACTTATCTTTGGCAAAGGTGCCAAGAATATACAGTGGAGAAAGGACAGTCTCTTCAATAAATGGTGCTGGGAAAACCAGATATCCATATGCAGAAGAATGAAACTAGACTAGACCCTTACCTCTTGACATATACAAAAATCAAATCAAAATGGATTAAAGACTTCAATCTAAGACCTGAAACTATGAAACTACTATAAGAAATGATGTCTAAAACTAATGAAACAAGAAATACCGCAGAAGAATGTACTGTGGGAATGTGGAGGCAACTATTGAAATAGTAGCGTTTGCTTCTGTGAAGCCGGCTGAATTATGTATGCTTCTCAGTACTAGGTAAATTTTTCAAAAGATCAAGTGAAGTATTACATGGATTTATAAAATACAGAAATAAGATATTTCAGAAAAGATGCTAGGGAGAGGCAAAGATATAAAATGTAACCAAAATGTTTGTACTCTCAAATTTTCTTGAAATAAAAAAAAAAAAAATCAAAATGCAGTGAGATCCAATGGTCCCTGACTAGGCAGGACCTGGAGGGTCAGACAGACCTCAAGAGGACCTGAAGTGACATCCTTCAAGCCTGGACACCTTCCCAGAGCTAGTCCTAAATGGTGAGTGAAATAATGAGTTTGAAAGGGATTAGGGATGCGTTCTGCTGCTTTAAACACCAGCAAGATTCTCTGTTAGTGGTTTTTTTTTTTCTTTCCAGTTTTTGATAGTTCAGATATCTCTAGAGTGATATCAATCATTTTTGATTTATTATTTTTCACAAGAATCAGCTTAAGAAATGCCATGTAATGAAAAGTCCATACAATGTTAATCTTTTTACCCTGTCGATAAGATCCAGGTTTGCCTCCTTCATTCTACTTAAAAAAAGAAATTTTTCCAATTCCCCTGCTGTGATTTACATGTTAGTATGAAGCCTTTGTCTTCTTCAAATTCTTTTAAAAATTGCAATCTCTTAATCATAACTTCTAAATTTTACAACTTTTGCTTGTACCAAGAACTGTAATTGCATTTTGAGAACTTGAAAGTAGTATACCAAAAAAATACTTTTGCAACTATATTTCAATTTTACAAGTAATTTAGGATAAAAGGCTTCAAGGATGTTTGTAATGTTGCATCAGGGTGGATTCCATTTGTCATGGTTCTGTAAACACTCGTAATCCATCACTTAATTTTTCCAGCCTTTTTGGGCAGACATTCAGAGAATGAGGATGAATATGACCCTGAATACAAAGATTTGGGACTTTTTTCCCTTTAGCTGAGAGACAGAAAAGCAAACTAAATAGGTATAGAAATAATTTGAGTCACAGACATCCATCAGGTTGGCGGTCTGAGCTGACCATGAGGCAAGGCCATTGACTGGTGCATTTTCTGAATGTAGGTGGCATATCTTAGGCACTGTGGTGGCTCTGTTGGGGCTCAGAACAGGATACCCCAAAGTTAGGCATTTTGATACGCTGAGTACTTTGAACTGAAGGAAATTGGGAGGGCCCCAGAAGCAAGAATTTCTTTCTGAACTTCTCCTGCCTTCCTTTCTTCTTCCCCCATTTGTCTTCCAAAAGCAGGTCATAGGAATTAGAACTCCTCTCTCCAAAAGCAAGCTATAAATATCAGAAATGTCACTCTTTGGCTTTTCGCTTTTCCCCTGAAGATCCTCATGTGACAAATGTCATGCCCTGTATGTGGGAGAAGAAATGTTACACAGAGAAGCCGAGAAGACCCTGAACAAACAGGCCTTGCTGAGCTCCCCCTAAGTTTATTGCCAGGAGATCATACCCTTTCTGCCCAGCCACATTTCTAAACGCAGTCCATTTTTCATCTAACCCAAGCATAAAAGTATATCCCTGGGTCATTTGGCCTTCATTTCTGAAGGCTCCTGTGTCATATAAAACTTTGTTAAATAAATTTGTTTTGCTTTTCTCTTGCTAATCTGTCTTTTGTTATAGGCCAATCAGCTTGCAATGGGTGGTGAAAAGAATACCTTTTCACCTTTCACCTTTACAGCCCCAAGGCCTAGCACTATGTCTGGCATATGTTGAATGAATGATGCTGGATGACTGAATGAATGTTATCTCAGTGATTGCCACTGATTTGACTATTTAACTAGACACCTTTTTCTTCCTAAATATTCCCCACCTGCCATGCTGAAAGTCACAGAATATTATCTTTGCAGAGGAACGGCTTTCAGTCCAGGCTAAATAAGTAACAGGAACTGCCTGCACACACCTCCATTCAAGTGAGAATGAACTTCACCAGGGCTCTCTTGTCTCAGCCACGTAAAAGTTAGGAGCCAGAGAAGAGGTTCCCACGGAGAAGAAGCAAATCAATGAGGAGTTGAAAAAACATTCTGTTGACACTCAAAAATTGTAATCAAAAGCTGAGCATCACCTGAAAAATTATAAACTTTTTAAACAAATAGAAGGACATGGAGGTAAAGTGACGTTTCTAATTAGATTTACTTATCTAAAAATCTTTCACTCTCCTTTTTAGTCTGATGCTCACAGGCCTAAGGTCACCATGAGACTTGTGATAAGATATATAGGGTTGCAGAGTTCATAAAACCACAGACTTGGGAGGATTTTCAATGTCCAGTGCATGGCCCAGAGGCAGCAGTGTTTATTTCAGCAAATAACAAACATGACAAATGATGTGCCCCTCTGACGTCATCACCACCGGTCACTGGAAATGCTGGCTGATCATCAGCCCAGAACCCAATTCCCACAGGTTCCCTGCCAAACTATTTGAATAAACCCAGGCAACTTTACAATTTTTGCTTTGGCTGAAAAATCTCTCTCTTTCACTTGGCAGTCCAAAGCATTAGAGGGTGAACCGTCAATTCTTATGCCTAAAAAGTACTTTTGAGTCTTTTTAAAACATCTTTCTTGAAATATAATTAACATACTCTACAACTTGACCATGGTTTTTAGTATATATGCAGAGTTGTGAAACCATCACCACCATCCATTTTAGAACATTTGCATTACCCTGTACCCCTTAGCCATCACCTTTCAACCCCCACAAAACCCCCACCTTCCCTAACCCTAAGCAAGCACTGATGATTTTTCTTTCCTGCTCTGAGGGGCTTGCTTTTGTTAGTTGTTTATTTGTTAGTGACATGGCTAGACTATTTTAGTGAAGTCTGTTTTCCCTGTAGTGTGAAACGTTTGGTGTCTCTCCTAAGAGGGCATGGCCTTGGACATGCACAGTTACCTGGGATAATGGTGGTTTTAATAGGGCTCTCTCTGATCACCTCCTTTCTGATCTCCCTGTTAAGCTGTCTGCCTCATTTGGTATCACACCCATCTGTTAGGTCCACTAATTATCAGCTGGTTGCTCTATTATTTTTGATAATGCCCTGGGGCATAAATTGCTTTGTGATCTGACCTGATTCAGGCAAGGGTAGTATTTGAGAATAGTCTGAGGTTTATTGTGACCCCAGAAGGGCACTTCTTATGTATCTCTTTCTCTGTTTCTGTCTGGTGAACTAGCTGGTCTGTGGTTAAGCTTTTGGATCTTGAGATGAGCCATCCTTAGGCTTGAACTTCACCATACTCTATTTCAAATAAAATCAATTCCTTTGGGGAGCACTTCAGAGGTCTCTTTCCCTATGGTCTCCCTTTCTGCTTGAGCAAAATTTCTCAACCTTACACCAGTCACTTGCTGGAGGAGTCACCCTCAGACCCTCTGGTCTTTTTGGCTTGACTCTCCTGGTGTGGAACTTCTGTGCTGTCATTGAGTTGCTGTCAGGGCAATTGAAACCACAGTATTTCTTCCTGCCCTGCAGAGAGTAGACCCTCCATCTCAAGTGAGATCAAGGTAGAAGAAGATGGCCTCCAACCTTTTGGCAACATGGATCTGGAATTTAGCCTCTTCAATTTGGACTTAGAGGGAATAAAAAATGCTGGCAGCTTCTCTCTCCCAATAAAATATGGTAAGCCTTGTTTGGGAACCTAAGGAAGAGGGAACCCACCTTCCTGGCCACTTGGATTGAAGCTCCGTCAGGCTGAGCTGGGGCTGGAAAGGGAGAGAGCAAGAGGTGGCCCAAATGTTACAGACTTTCACACTTCTTACTGAGTTTTAGTAAATTTTCTTGAATAAATGTTTCTTTGTTTGCAATATGCCATTAGGACAAATTCCAGAGTCTAGGTTTTAAAAAAACAAAACATAAAAACCAAAAACCACTGTTCAATGATTTTGCTTGTTTTGCTTCTCATAACGTCATCTCAGAAGTGGAACTCCAATTCCTTTCTAGTCTTTTTCTTGGGGATCTCTTTTATAGTTCAAACTCTATGGATAACTGACACGGAAACCAATGGCAAGGAAATTTAGTGTTTCTTTGAAGTCGGTCAAGCATTGCAATTTATTCTCTCTATTATTACTACTTTATAGACAGAGAAAAACCACAGCCAAAGGATTTTTTATAGAATTTTAGAATTTTAAAAAATTTGTAAAAACTAGCATAAAAATTGTTAGCTTCTTAGCTCTAAAACCATTCAGAACATTTAAACTATTGATTCCAAGCCTTTTCGCTCCATGTGTGAAAGACAATTTCCTTTTTTTCTGCAGCTTTAGTCTCAAAGTTGGAAGAAAAACATCATAGCTGTCTACTGTCCCATTCTCCTATTTAATCTAAAGCATAAAATACTGAGAGGTGCTAGGATATGATTAGTATCTTGAAGAACCATTAAAATATAACTTGCGTTAACTTTGCATATAAAATAATGACATCAGTTAATTTTACCTCTCAGAGCGGTGTTGTGAAGATTAAGTTAAATAAATTTCATAAATTAAATTTCAACAAATCCGGAACCTTGCCTAGAGTAGACATTCAATTAACTTTATCTTTTCAATACTTTCATTAGCAACTCTCGGAAACATGACTGAGGCTCTTATTTCTCTGTTACTCTGAGATTATTGTCAAGCCATGTTGCTGAGGTCATATCTGAAAACAACCTCTTTTGCCATTTTATAATGAACCTGAGCTGAAGTTCAGGTTGTGCTGATGGAGAGAAGAGGATTTATAAGTATGTCCCTTTTGATGCTCAGCACTTCATTTTCTCTTAAGTTTGAATAAAAAGATTCATGGCAATTTTATTTTAAATTTCAAGGTGTCTGATAATCCCACCCATGACTCACATATACATATAAATTTATAGGGGCAGTTCCATTATATAAATATTCTTAAAAGCCCTGCCTGTTAGGAAGACTCCATTCATTTATCCATTCAGTCTTCTATTCAATAAGTAAAACATTATGTTAGGTGAAGAATCTATTATGAGTGAGACACAGAGCCTACCTTTTGAGGCTCACAGTCTATTGGGGATCTAGGCATTAAGGGCATATGTGATGGAACAGCTATTTATTGGGCACTATGGAAGTAAGAGAGGCTTGAATCACATAATAGACCAAGAAATAAGGAAATAACCCTCCTTTCCAATCCCTGATTCATAGTATACATGTATACTTTACACTCCCTTTTACTGGGGATGGAATTGGGAGACATATATGGTTATGTTAGACTTTGGGGGCATCTGGACAGATCATATGCTTGGGGACATCTGGACGTATCATATGGTTAAGCCTACAGAAGCCAGGGTGTTGTTAATCTGAGTCAGTGACTTTGAATTTGGAGACTCAGGCTCTTACATGTAAAAGTGAGCTGTGCCTGAAATTTAGGTAGAAAAAAATCAGTGACAGGTAAAGGAACTTGAAAAGACTGACTTGAGAGATCCTTTTCTTATATGGTAGAAAAGGAACATCATCTACCCAGACAAAAGTTATTGCTACATATTTTTATACTCATTCGTAACCCATTTCATTTCTCATTTATGTTTGGATAGGAAGTGGAGGAGAAAAGGGTACAATGAGAACCAACCAGGGTGGGGAAAGGATAATATGGCCTTTACCACCTGGATTTCAGCAAACTAATTGTCTGGGTTGCAGATAGAAGCAAACGACATAGATTCATCTGAGAAATCTTGTTCCCCACCAGCACCCTGCTTAGGAACATGCATAAATAAGACAGGCTGGCCTTGATGAAGACTACTAAACACTAGGATGACAGTCCAGCCTGCAGAACCGAGTTAAGATACTTTGGGTCAGATTTTTGTCTAGAATGTTATTGACTTCGAAATCAATCTTTTCTATTCCTTGCATGTGACAGATGAGGAAACTAAGGCCCAGCTGATGTGCCTTGTCCAAGGTCACACCATCATATAGTAGAAGAATAAGAGCTACAACCCACCTTTAAAATTACTAAAGGAGCATGGGAATTTCACCCCAAAATATGGCACCCTCTTATAATGAGTATTTTGAATTAAAAACCCGTAGAGATCAGCAGGCTTTGGAAGAGACTTTTTTCCTAACTACATAAAGACAGGTTGGACCTACCAAGGAGAAAAATTGTCCTTATTCCCCCACTTTTTATCTCATTATCCATTATGAGAATGAAGACCAAGAATGTCACCACATCTGTGCAGACCCCTTTACAAGATAACAACTGTTTCCAAAAATCATTTAAATTCCAAGAAAAGGCAGGGCACGGTGGCTCGCACCTGTAATCTTAGCACTCTGGGAGGCCGAGGCAGGAGGGTTGCTTGAGCTCAGGAGTTTGAAATCAGCCTGAGCAAGAGTGAGACCCCATCTGTACTAAAAAGTAGAAAAATTAGCCCGGTGTCGTATTGTGTGCCTGTAGTCCCAGCTTCTCGGGAGGCTGAAGCAAGAGGATCACTTGAGCCCAAGAGTTTGAGGTTGCAGTGAGCTCTGATGAGGTCACTGCACTCTACCCAGGGTGATAGAGTGAGACCCTGTCTCGAAAAAAAAAATTCTTTTTCAAGAAAAAAATGTTAAATTCTGTTCCCCAATCTAATCATTCTTCCTGGTAATCATTTATTGCCCCTCAGTAGAATTCTTCTCCCCATCCCATAACCTGTTTAGCTAGGATTCAGGCCCCCATTCATTCTGTAAACTCAAGAGGGTATATAACATTCTGGATCCCATTAGGATATTGAGCAATCATTCTGTGATTCTCCTCATGTGCACAGTAAATAAATTTATAATCTCTTTCTCTTATTAATCTGCCTCACTGTGAGTTGATTTTTCATTGAACCTTCAGGGGCTAAGGGTCTTGGTCTCTACATCACACATCTTAGCCCTAATACCAAAGTGCCTCATAATTGGGAATGCAGAGTCTTTGCTTCTGTAAATTTTCTATTAATAATTCTACCATATTTTCTGTTACAGAGGTCCATTGCCCCTTAATTTTACCTAATAAGTTTAACAATATAACTAGTGCCTTGTTTCCCATTGCCTCATTTTGAAAGTTTCCTGCCCATTTCTTGTTATGCTATTAATGAGGAAATACTGATCTTTAGCCTCCTTTCCACCAGGAACTCCTTGCCCAAGTCTCCCCTATCTAATTATGTGCTTGTTTAGAAGTTTCAGGAACTGAGTCTCTAAACAATCCAGACCCCCATCAGAAGATTACCTCAAGGCGGCAGTTAATCTGTAGGTAGACAGCTTTTGAGATAGCACCAGCCCATCACCAGGTGGAGCAATAATTCAAGATATTCATCTGGACAAGTCACTGATCAGCATCTCCTTGCCTGTCCTGCATGTCTTTCATACCAAGTTCCCTTTTTAAACCAGTACCCTCAACACAAGACTTCAAAATGTTTTCTTTGAGGCAGGACCCTTGACCATTTCTCCACTGCTAGCTCTGGAATAAAATCATTTTCCTTTTGCTACACCTCGCCATTGTTATTGACTCTTGAAAGCAGCGAGCAACCAAGCCCATGCTCGGATTACAACACTACAAGACCCATATTCTCAGTATTCCAAACCAGGAAAACTAAAACAGCTGTCTGCCCTTGAACTGGTAAGAGCCAAGGAAGGAGGACAAAAATGGCCTGTCTTGTAAGCCTTGGATAGTCATGATGTTGGAGTAACTTTACTGAACAAACACACATTGATAGAGTGTGCATTGGATACAAGTCTACACACTGTAGGTATTGAAGAAGAGGAAAAATACAGTATGGACATTCCAGCATGATGTCACCTTCTCTGATCTTAGTTCTCATCAAATTCAGCAAAATGTAACTCTCTAGAGACAAATGGAAGATGGACCTATTCAAAAAGAGACTTTCTTATGTATGAAAAGTGTGACCCCAATCTTTCTGTGAGAAGTTGGGATAAAGTAGATGTAAATCACCTGTATCTACTTGTATCTTGCTTACTCATATTTTCCTAGTTCTTAGCATAGTGGCTAGCATGAAGCAGGTCTTTTATCTGATGAATAAATTAATGAATAATGCAAAATCTTTGTATCGCACTTTACATCATATTGTGTTGATATCCTATGATATGTTTCCAAATGGTTCATTCTCTTCATTTTAGCCAACCTCCAAGCTGACTTCCAGAACTTAGACTTTACAAAAGTTGGCTTAACTTGCTGAATTCTTTTGATTATTCAGCCAACAGACTCCATACACTCTGCCAGGTTCTTGCAGCACAAAGACAGTTTAGACATAGGCCAAAATATGGAGGCAATTAAGACATAACAGATAATACTTATGAAGTAATATGTATAATAGAAAATATAAACCAAAATCAGTAACAGAGAGGTTGAACCTATGAATTCTACCTGATTGGGAGGAGAGGGATGGTGCGCTGGCATACAAACATTTTGCATCTTCACTGAGGAGATGACACTGTAGTAATAAAGTAGAATTTGCAGGACAGGAGCAATGGGCAAGGTACACTAATTCTATACCCACAGAAAATTGTACTATTCACTCATTAACATTTAGAGAAAGAAAAGTATCCAATTACCAGTGGACACACAGCAAATTCATGGTAAAACAAAAGAAAAGAAACAAACAAACAAACAAAAAAAAAAATATATATATATATATATATTCCCATTGATGAATTGTAGGTTTAAGAACATTGACAACTTCAGGTTTTCAGGTTTTTAAGCTTTACCTGATCATTAAACCATGTAAATCATTACATATGGCAGTGATTTTTTTTTTCCCTTGGAGACAAGGTCTTGCTCTGTTGCCTGGGTTGGAGTTCAGTGGCGTCATCATAGCTCACTGTAGCTTCAGACCCCTGGGCTCAAGTGGTCCTCCTGCCTCAGCCTGCTGAGTAGCTGGAACTACAGGCTCTTGACACTATACCCAGCTAATTTCTTTTTTTTTTGTAGGGTTGGACTTTTGCTACATTGCTCAGGCTGGTTTATTTCTTTTTGAGAAAAATATTTTCAATAAGAAGAGTTTCCTGAGGGCTGGGACCATATTTGAGTGTTCACCATTATATTCTTAGCTTCTACTATAGTTCCAGGCACATATTGAAAGCCTTATAAATATCTATTGAATGAATAAATGACAACTTGATATGATCTACTACATGCTTAAAGTGATGGCATTAGCCAATGTGTAGCATTAATCTATGTGATATTAATATATATGTTGATCTCTACTGATTTGATGCTATTTCTGGGGCCATTCCCAAAAGCCTTTGAGAAAGCATAGGCAGAATTGATAGGGGTCAATTGAACCAGCCTAAAGGGTTGGTTCCATGAATGGACATTCTTCAAAGAGCTTCTCCTTCTAGTCACCCATTGGTTAAGGAAAATATCTTGTTTTGGGGCCCGAATTCCTTTTTCCTACCTGGCAGAGATGTTTGGTATGTTTGGTATTTAGAAGAGACCCACAGGCTCCTGGAAGAGACCCACAGGCTCCAGGCTTATGTGTAAGGCCAAGCAGAAAGATTTGGAAAGAGGTTGGCTAGACACACCAAATAATTAAAGTAATAAAATATAATAGTATCTAAAACTTTGTAATTCTGTCTCCACTGTTAACAGTATGATCTTCCTGTTTATAAGCACTCCTTTAAAGTTAATGTCATTCTTCTCTGCACCATATCACACAGTAATTTCCTGTCTTTATCCTGCACTAACATCTTGATGTCTGAGAAGTGTGTTTCTCAAACTTCCTTGATGATAACAGTCATTAGGGAGTCAATTAATTGAAAAGGTGATGACCATTTTTTTCTCTAGTAAGGAGTTTTCAGTTGTTAACAACTATCCTAAGAACACACTGTTTTCATCAATGGAAGTATTGTGACACTAAACCATTAGCTCATTGTGGATAATAGTCTCAGAATTGTGAGAAATTTTAAATGTCTTTTAGTTTAGTCTTCAGAGAGTTTGTGATTTGCTCAAAGCTGAAAACTTATAGAATTTCAGACCTGGAGGAGTTGGTGTGAGAAGTAGGAGAAGAATTTGTTTGGTTTTATTGCCTCCTACTTCGGTGATGTTTCTGTTTTGCTGTTACAACACGCTGTTCTTCTGGTGCATGATTGGAAAACGGTGCCTGCAAACTTGAAGGGCAAATTTAGAGGTGCCAGGCATGGGTATCCAGTTGTTGGACTAAACTTCTAGTACTTCTATTTTTTTTTTTAGCTTCATTTTACTGGGTCTATTGCCACTGTTTAATTGCCACACTCCTAGTTTATCTGGACCAAATATTTAGCTGTACAAAATAAATGGAGGTAAATGCAGGAGCTACCTTGAAAACAGAATCCCAATGTTTAAATAATGAATTGCAAGTTTCTGAGGCTTAAATTTCAGAAACAGATTGCACAGAGGTCCCTCACTGCATGAATAAAAGATCACAGAGTGGATCAACACCCATTATGCTGATCGCACTTAGGGATCATTTCGCTCTCATGGTTTTATTAGCACTGTACACCAATGACTTCCTCTTTCCACGTGGTTCTTTCCACGCTCCACTTCAGGAACACTGCACTGTCTATTATTCTTTCTCACAACTATCTTTTCAATCCCTTTGACACTACTGCTTCCATCTCATAAAGCAATTAAACCTGCTCCAGCCTTACCAGTTTAAAACAGAAAACAAACAAAACAACTCCTATCTGTCTTTAAATCTACTTTCCCATCCAGTTACTCTTCCTATCTTCCTTTTCATAGCCAAACCTCTTCAAAGCATTGTCTACACTTATTATCGCCATTTTCTTAAATCCTACTCGCTTCTGAGCCTAGCCTAGCCTGGCTGTCATCACCAGGACAGCACATCGGCACTCCTTTAGAGGTTACTAACCCCAGTGTTGTGTTCTCCTCCTCCTCTTGCTTGATCTCTCAGGGGTACTGAGGCAGTTCACCATTCTCTCGTTACTGAAACACTCTTATCCTTGCCTTTCATGACCGTAATCACACCCTTCTGGTGTTCCTCTTCCGTCACACTTTGGCCAGTTCATTCTTTTCACCTGGCCTTATACATTACAGTTGGGATTTCTCAAAACTGTATCCCAGGCTTTTTCTCTGGTCCTTGTTCCCTGGTAAATTTCAGCTATCACCATGTCACCATGGCTTCAATCACTATCTATAACTCTGCGTTTGTTATGTCTACTCTGATTTTCTCTGAGCTCCAAATCCGTAGAGCCAATTGCCTCCATGCTATCACTAGTTGTCCATCTCATGGGCATCCTATGCTTCACATCTCCAAAACCACGCTCATCATTTTCTCTCCACCCCTGGCTCTTCCCCAGTACCCCTTACCTCAGGGAATGGCACAAGCCAGAAGCTTGGGAATTATCTTTAACATCTTTTCTTCCTTGGGTTCAATATTCAACCAATCCCCAAATCTTCCAATCTCTCTTCTAATTATTTTTCTCAAACTGATCTATGTTTCTTTATCTCCATGGCCATTGCACTGGTTTTGACAACTGGTACCTCTTCGTTAATAGCCCCCATACTGGTTTCTTACATCTGCTCTTGCATTCCTTTCATATATTCACCTCATTGTGAACAAAACGATCTTTTAAAACTAACATCCTGTTCATGTAATTCTTCTGCTTAAAATCCTTTAATGGCTTCTGTTTTATATTAAGATAAAATCTCATATTCTGAGTATGAACCATAAAATCCTGTAGGATATGATGTCCCCGTATCTCATCAGTCATATCTAGGGCCACTCAGGCCTGCATTTCCTCTACTTCTGCCGCAACAGCTTTCTTTCGGTTCTCTGAATATACTTCTTCACCATCCCTTAGTGCCTTTGCCTACACTATTCCCTCTGCCAGGAATGATCTCTTTGCCAGTGACTAGCTAATTACCACTAATTCTCTCCCATATTGGTAATTGTTTATGTATCACTTCTGCATTTCCTGACCCTCTAAAATAGTTGGGTTCCCCAATAAGTGTTCCCTTAGCTCCATCATAGTACTTATTGCAGCTGCCATTAGTTAGTTGTTTATTATTTGAATTCCCCATTCGAAAAATATTTGTTGAATGAATAACTCCAAAATCTACATCTCTAGTTCTGTCTTTCTCCTGGGACCTCAGAGTTTTTTGTTTTTTCTTCCTGAATATGCCCTCTGAAGGTTTCCCCTCTTATAGCCCCAATTTCAGCCAACAGTCTCACCATCCACATTGTCACCCAAATCAAAGACAAGGGAGTCATCCCAGAGTCCTCTGTTCTCCTCATCTCCATGGCTGATTCATCCCCAAGTCCTGCTGGGTTAGCTTACAAGGCATTTATTGCATCTGTGTTGTTCACTGTCCTCACAACCATCTTTAAGTCTCTGCTTGTCTCATACTCTCACTCAATCAGTTCATGCGTTTATTTTTCTGTTTTCAGTAACTATTTGGTTGAAATATTGACCTATCAAATCACTTACCCTTTTATTATTCTATTTTGAAATCGGTTCAACAAAAACAGATACTATTTAAACAGCTTTTGTTTCCAGCTCATAATCCAAGAATTTTTCTCAATGGAAAATTTTGATACTAATTCGATGAAACTTGTTTCAAGACAATGACTCTTCTGGTGGCAGAAAAACCAAGATTTTCCTTTGAAATATAAATTGTTCTCGAGTTAATATTCAAAGACAAATTTATAGCTTCTACTCTTAAGTTTACAATGATTTCCTGGATATTATTTCATTTTAGAATGATTAAAAAATGAACAAGTAAAACCCTGTGACAGATTGAATATGCAGACAGGCAGTAGCCAGACCATATATAATATAGAACTCTGGCCCACAACCTCTACAACAACCAGCCCAGAAAGCCAAACCACAACCTCTGCAGCAATTAACCACCAACAGTCAGGACTTGCTCAACAACTGCCAGCTTCCTTAATTTTTGCCCTGCTCCCAAATCAAGATCAACTACAGAAAGCCAAATGTATTCTTCAAGCCAATCACATAGGATGCTCTGCTTCTAGTTAGCTCACCTCCAGCTTCCTCCTCCCCTAAACTGACAATCACAGCATACCTGAAGCCTTTCCTCTTTTCACTATAAAGTTTTCTCACTGCCCTCCCTGTCCTTGAGTCTCTGCCAAGTGCAAGCGGTAGTGGCTGACTCTCTTGCTATAGCCAGCTCCCAATAAATAGCCTCTGCTCTTTCTTATTAGAGTACTCTTTATTTCCACACCTGAATGATGCAATATTCTTAAATCTACCTGATCAACCTATCTGTATCTTATTTCAGTTATAGAAAATTTGCAGTTTCAACAGAAGGAGGGAGAGTTTTGTTTGAAACAATGCATTATATTTAGAGTCAGGCTGGACTGGCTGAGGTCAGAGGGGCTGGTACCCTGAAAGTCTGCCCAATTCCTAGGAGATTTGTGAGATCCAGAGTCCCTTGTGTAAATTTCCTCTGCTCTAGCCTTCTCTAATGAACTGAAGGGAACACCCATCCTCAGATAAGGCAAGCAAATAGTCCATTGTTTGCTCTAAATTTAAGAGTATCTTAAGAGCTTTCATAGGTACTCTTATCTCCTTAATATTTCTGAGATGACTTCTAGACTTCAAGGGTGGGAAATATACACAGGAGCACTGTGCTTCCCAAAGGGCTAAAGCAGGAGGAGTTAGGAGGAGGGCAAACTTTATTGGGAGGTAAGATGTTTCGAGGATTAAGTGTAGGCCGGAATGATTTTAACGACAGAATTTTTCCAGACTTCTAGCTACAACACTGCTTTTGGTATAAGAAAATTGAAAGAGCGCATTTAATTTCTGAACAGAAGCTACTGTATAATTCCTAAAGGAATCCAAGATATAAAGGTTCTAACAGATGGCAAATCTCAGTGTAATTGCAACACAGATATTGATTATATAAGGAACAATTGAAATCTTTGCAAGGCCTCCCTCCTACCTTCTGATAGGGCCAGATAGCATGAGGACAGTTCAGATGGGCAGTGTTTCCTCAGGAAACCAGGGCGGAGTAAGTGGTAAAAAGCCAGCCTCAGGCTGGGGAGAACTGATGGATGGGTCCTTGTAAAAGACTTTGTTTTCCCTTTACTCACATAATGGGTGTAAAGTTTGTAAGACTTTTTTGAACTTGCAGAAGTGGTTTTTATTAATCCCTGTAAACACTCTGGGTCTTTGTTGTTAAATTAGGCTCCTTTGTCTTCCAATTTGACCTTAATAGTAGATTCTCTTTAGCATTAAAAATTGATACAGGAAAATCTCTATACTTCCTGCTTAATTCTGCTGTGAACCTAAAACAACTCCAAAAAATAAAATCTATTAAAAATGATTAATAAACATCTACTATAAGTTGCTTTCCTTTTATGACGTTGATGGAAATTATTCAGTAAACCACTATTCATGACTGTATATATAACCATGTCACCATCTGTCAGGGGCTGTTCTGGGAGCCAGATTTTATGATGAACATTTGTTTCATGCAGTACTTAAAAGACACGTGGGCCCTCTTCAAAGATCTGCCATACCATTGAACAATGAATGAAATTTAGGGTTTTTATCCCTGTTAATACATAGAACAACAGGCCAAGTAAGCCTAATGGTTTTTCAAAATATGAATTGATAATTTCTTAAACTGCCTGGAAAATATTAACAAAATTCAACTGGTGGCAAGAAAGTTCTACCCAAATCAGTCAAATTCTGTTGTGTTTCTAATTATATTATTATAATTAATAATTATAATTATTTTTGAAGATATAAAGTGCTAGGTAAAACTAAACCCTGATAATGAAAAAACAGCACATTATTTGTGTACTATATCTAGTGGATCAAGTGAGACCGATGTATTAAAGCAAAAAATGCCAATGATTTCTGAGTGTAGAGCTAGTCTTAGATTGGGTGAAAGGTTGTGATAAAAATAAATACAATTAGAAAAGGAGGAGCATGTGCTCTTGTGTTTCTGTTGCCTACACAAGAAAAAAGAAAATTATAAAATGTATAGATCTCATCAATTTGATTCCACCTTGTGCTCTAAACAGTATAGAAGATGTTGAAATGTTCATCTGTTTTCTAACTACAGTGTGTAGTTTAATCAGAAGCTACATTGTGGCTCAAAAGCAAAAAGAATGAAGAATTAGACGATATATTCATTTCTTCATATAAAGGACTATTATGCTATAAAGAGATTCCATACTGTAAGATATCATAGAAGTTAGAAACTGAAAAGACACATTAGGTCATCTGGTTGGTTTCTGTACTGAGATCAGCATTGTTTGGTACAATATACTCTTCAGTATTTTGTAATGTCAAAATATTCTGAAAGACTAAGTAAAAATATCTTGTAACCCTGGAGTTGTGAAGTAAATCAAAGTGGTGAGAGATTAGATTACTTCTCAAAGCACCATTTATGCCCTAGAAGTCTACTAATGCATGAAGAAGTCATTGAGAAAAGCGATTTCTAAAAGAATAAGGAATATAAAACACTGCCACAGTGGAGAATTGAACTGGAGTCAATCTTTTCTATTGTTTTCTAGTCTTTGTTTAAGTTATTTCTGCTCCAATCTTTATTTTTTCTTCTGCTAACTTTAGGCTTAGTTTATTCTTGTAACTTGAGGTGTAATATTAGGTTGTTTATCTGAGATTTTTTCCTCTTTCAATGTAGGTGTTTATTGCCATAAATGTCCCCC
Source organism: Cheirogaleus major (assembly GCA_963574435.1). NCBI lineage: Eukaryota > Metazoa > Chordata > Mammalia > Primates > Cheirogaleidae > Cheirogaleus > Cheirogaleus major. Next base: position 41,619 of record CAUYPO010111217.1, read on the forward strand.
TTGGAAATGTTTTTGCTGTGCCCTATAAGCTTTGCTATGGTTTGTTTCCATTTTCACTTGTCTCAAGATAAAACAAAACCATTTTTTCTTTTGTTTCATTAACCCATTGAAAGAAAAAAATGAATGAATGAAAGTTGCTTATTTTTCATGTGTTTATGAATTTTCTGAAATTCTTCCTGTGATTTTCAGTTTCATACCTTTGTGATTGAAAAAGATACTTGATATGATTTCGATCTTCTTAAATTTGTTAAGACTTGTCTTGTGACCTAACATATGATCTCTCCTGGAGAATGTTTTATGTGCACTTGAGAAGAATGTGTATTCTGCTGCTGTTGGATGAATGTTCTGTATATGTCCTTTAGGTCCATTGGGTCTAAAGGGCAGTTTAAGTCCAATATTTCATGCTGTATTTTTATTCATGGCACTTACTACAACCTAACATGGTATGTCTTAAATGTCTTCCTTGTTTTTGTGATTCTAAGCTCTAAAGGAGCAAGACATTTGTTTCTTTACTTCTCTTCTGTACAGCCTAGAACAGTGATTGGAACATATTAGGCACTCAGTGAATGAATGAATGAATAAACAAAGAACTGAAACTAAAAGACCAACCCAAGGTCACAAATCCTGTGAGAGCCAGAAGCAGAATTTGATCTTCAGTTTTCTTAATTCAAACCCAGTGTTCATTCTACTACCAAAGATGTCACAGTATTTAGTTGTATAAATTCTGAAAAACTTTTCTTGAGGAAAAAAAGCAAGTGCTTGGTTAGGGATGGGAGAAATCCATAATCAGTGATAGTATTGAGACTTAAAATGCAAAGCTGATATGTTTTCAGCTTACTGTCCCATTTGCGGTGCTTATAACCTGAATGTCTACTGAACAGTGGCTTTATATATTTATATATATTTTATATATATTTATATATAAAGATAGATTTTATATTTCATTTGATTATATATATACTTTCATCATCACAAAACAGTTACATTTTATTGCAAACCTGCTAGATGCCAGATACACAAGGAATTGAGACTTAGAGGTTTAATTACGTTAGTAAGCGGGTTCCACCGTACACTAATCTGACTCCAAAGTGCAGAAAAATTAATATTTATTGAGTGTTAGCTAGGTACCAAGCTCTTAACTCCCCAAACAACTCAGTGAGGTAGGTACTATTAACATTATCATCATTGCTTTACAGATGAGTAGATCAAGGCTTAAAATGAGTAACTAACAGTTCTAAAGTTTGAACAGCAAGGCTGTGATGGAGTCCAGACAGAATCCCTGGGCTTTTAGAACCCCATTGTGCAGAGAACACTCTACTTTCTTCCAGTGATCAGGCTAGCTGCAAAGGCTCAGAGATGGGGCTGGGAGTGGGAATAGTGGATGGCAGGCCAAGTCAGCCCTCCACACAGGCTTAAATGTCCCCCATGTGCTCCCTGACCACCTGCAGCTCCTTCCTAAAATTAGCTCTGATGCCGTCCAGGAAAGCAGCTTAGTTGGACGCTTTTAATGTTAATTTCTGTGAAATCATTTTCTTTCCTAAACACCTTGGCTGAACAGGCCAGAGTGAGAAAACAATTAGTTACAGCAAATAGAGTGCATGCACTTTTAACTCCACCTGAGTTGGCCACTGAAAACCTGACTCAATCTCAGTATACTTTCTTTCCTGTAATTGCTTCAAAATTGTACTCCAAGACTTATTGTCACCCAATTCACTTAGTCAATAGTTGGCCAAGTATCACATTCCATGAGAAATTCTTGTCTGTGATGCCATCTTTAAGGGAGGAGTAATTTCTTCATACAAAGGTTGGTGTCCGGTTCTGTGACTTCTCTATTCTCCATGCTTATAGGACAGATCATTCTCATCTTTGCATGAGGGCGCATTACCATGTTCTCACATAAGGAAGAAAGAATTGGATCTAGTGTTTTCTTTCCTCAGTCTTCTACTTTACCTTTGGTTAATATGTTCTCATCAAAGTCATGATACAGAGTGCTGATTGCTGATCCAATAACCCTTCTCTTCCTCCTTGCTAACAGAATGCCAATGTTAGCTGACCATAGGGCCACTTGGAATAAAGATGACAATTTTCAGGCAGCTTGGGGCTGTCATACCTATTTACTTTAGAGCTGTGAGGGTAGGTGTGTTGTGAGAGGCTTCCAAGAAGGCCCTTTAAAGGGAACTTTGAAGCAAACTTGTTTCACCTTCTCCTATTTTTCTTTCTGTTCTCTGGAATGTGGGTGAGATGTTGGAACTTCAGCATCCTAGATCATGTGGTTACCTTGACTGTGGAAACAACACACTAAAAATTGCAGAACAGAAACACAGAAGAGTCTGGGAGGGTCTTGAGACTTCATGGAGCTGCCCCACCAATCCTGGACTTTCTATTGCTGGTCTTCTTTACATAAGAACATAACCACTTGAGTGATTGAGCCACTGCTATTTTGAGGCTCTTTTCATTCCCAACTGATATAATACTGTTTTTAAAATAAAAATAATTATAATTTTTTGGAGAGAAGCCAAATGCAGTACACTAAAATGGCTTTGTTTTGTTATAAACAATTAACTGTATAAGCCCCATAATAGCCTCATGCCGTAGATAACATAATCTCCACTTCACAAATTACAGACAGGAAACTTCAGAAAGGTATATTTGAGAATTGACTCAGTCCACACAGCTAGAAAAAATAGAGCCATAACTGAAACTCAAATCTATATAATTAGATTCTGCATATCTGTTTTGTTTTGTTTTGTTTTTTTATTTTTTTTACTATACTTGTTACCTGTGGCGATTTGTTCATATCTTTACAAACACTGCCTTGGAGGGGAAGGGCATACCTCTAACCCTTGCTAGGGAGAGGCAAACATATAAAATGTAATCAAAATGTTAAGAGGAAAAAAAAACCAAACATTTGTCGGGTGTGAGGCAGGTGGGAGGAGGGAGGAGGGGATGGGTATATACATACATAGTGAGTGTGATGCACACTGTCTGGGGGATGGACACGCTTGAAGCTATGAGTCGAGGGGGAAGGGGAGACAAGGGCAATGTATGTAACCTTAACATTTGTAGCCCCATAATATGCTGAAATAAAAATAAATCCTACCTCTGACTTTTTTGACATTGAGTCTTTTAACTCTAAGGCTCAGTGTCCTCATCTGTAAAATAAGACTATTAAGATTGCTTATCTCATGGGACTGTTGGGAGATCAAATCTATCAATTTATGAGCAACACTTATCAAAGTAGCTTATACATGTAATATTCTCAATAAACAATTTTGTTGTGTAACTTTATTGTATTTACATTGTATTAAAGTTGGTAGTTTGTATGCCTGTTTTACTTAATTGATTCTAAGGGTCTCAGTGTCAGGAAATATACTTTTGTCATATCTATGTCTGCTGTAGATTTTGAACAATGCTTAGCACTTAGTAAATGTTCTATAAATGTTAGTTGAATTTAGCTTGCTTGGAAAGCAGATTTATTGGACATAATTTGCTTGATGGTTTACTTAAACTTTATTTTTTTTACTTATTTAGGTGTATTTTATGGTCATTTTCATGATCTAAATGAATAACGAAGTCTGAAGAATGCAGAGTGAAACAGAGGTCAGTTATCAGTCATTTCTTTAATATTAAGACATTAGTTAATGGGATTTAGCCATAACAGCATTAATGTACAAAACATTCTAAGATGCAAAAACTGTTTTCATGGCTAATATTAATTATTTTGAAATATTTAGACCAAATTCTATTTTAATTTTGTCTTGACTTATAAGAAACAAAGAAACGCTTTGTGTTATTTATATTTAACCATAAAATACAAGAAAATCTTTGTTTTGCCCATATGAAACAGTTTTAAAACTGACAAACTCATTCATTGTACTCAAGGCTCAATTGTTGATGCCAAAGTACGTCAAACTAGTTCTTTCTTCAAAATCCTGTCCCATAAGTATATCTATCATAATACATAAATAATTCAAAATTTGCATAAATATTTATTTTTCTCTTAGACATTTTTCAACAGGACAAGCTCCAGTCAGAATGTGAGATGCTTTTTTAAAAACTTAAAAGTGAAATGTAGTTCAATGTCCTTTGGGATCTCACATTTTAAGCTAGAATCCTCCAGAGTTATCTTCTGCTGTTTGTTAAAGTAACATGTGAACTTTTGGAGGAGATGGCATCTTTTAGCAAATGAAATTTCAATGCCTAGGGCATGAACTTGAATTCAAGCCAATTAAAACAAAATTAAATTTATTTGGCAAGGAAAAAAAAGTATTTCAGGTAAGTAAACAAACAAAATTTTATTTTATCTTATTCTTTACAAATAACAGAGTCTTGTGATTGTAGCTATTTGATAATCAAGAACAGGATTTTTCCTGATGATGCATTGTATACAGCCAGGAGCAAAATAAGGGATTCTCTAGAGCACTCCATAGGAGGTGGCAGACAACTCTGTGATCAGTTTACAAAATATTGTGCTGGTAATATCCCTAAATTAAAGAGTTGGGTATGGAGACTGTTTGCAATCAAATTATTCCATGACTAGGACAATATTTTCAAAACAATAATTTGATGCTTTGCATTCTTCTCTTCCACAAATCAACTTCCTTGGAAGCCATAATGTCATATGCTCAGGGAAGCAGTGAGGGTAGATGCTTTCAAGGAAAGGAGATGCCAGAACAATGAGCAGAGACCAAGAAAACCAGTGACACCATCACTGCAGAGGCCAGAGAACCTCTTTGAGTATCACAGGTCCCCACTGCGAATCCACAGAGGCCCCTCACCTTCCTTCTGCCCAGATGAGGTTTTAAGAGGCTTCTGAGACAATTTCATTGTGGGGAGAGGTAGGGTGGTAAGAGAAAATGTAGAGAACAAAAAAAGAAAATCTTCCCTTACCATACACTTTGATTCACTTATTTTAAGGACATGTCACTTTAAATCAATAAAACTTCTATATTAAGGCCAAGAAATTCCTAAAATAATTTCCATATGCTTTCTCCTTAGCCATATTTTTTCTTTGTGGAAATCCAATTTGGATCCTTTTTGTATCTTTAATGTTTCTTCTTAACATGATGTATGAATATATCTAAGTACTACATATACATATAATTTCTAAGTGTATGTTTATAGAAATATTGTATCACTGTATATAAGTAGATATATAAAATACTATATATAAGTACTATACTTACTATAAGTACCACTTAAATATAGTTTCCTTACCCCATTTTTAATAGTCATTGATTAACCCATTGAAGATTACCCTATAGGTCATTTTTTTCATTACTTTCAACATAATGACATCATTTTGGTTTTGTAAAACCATGTGATAATATTACATTCTTTTTATGTCCTAAAGATCCTTTAGATAATCCCTTGATAATGCACTTTGGAAAATCAGTAATTTGAAGGAAGTTATATTCTTCAAAGTTTTATGCATTGAAACTCAGCCATGGATACATTTTAAGAAATGACTTATTAATGTCCTTAACTTGCATTATCTTGATTGGTGATCTATAGTATGTAGTTTCTGCTACATTTCTTTTCCCTTTTTGACTAGCTGGGGGGTGATATTAATATAAAGATTTATAAGTTCCTGTTTCTCTTCCATATTCTATCTTCTTGCATAATTTAGCTGATATGTGGACATTTATTTAAACATACAAATTTGTAGGTGTTGTAGCACTGACTTCACTCCTTATTTAAAGTACTGAAATTTGCAAAACCTCCCTTGCGAAGAAATGGACTTTGATAACTATGGAAAATGTCTACCATTGCAGTCTGGAACTTTTTGAATAAATCAGAAGCAAAGTGAGTAAAACAGATCATATAAAGGAGGATCACACATATATACGTTATTTTATTTAATTGGTCAAATTAAAAAATTGGACAAATTTTCTGATAAAACTCTAGAGCAAGCTTGATAGTGCACATGGTGATAACTGGTTCATCAAATCATCCTCTCACAGCATGTATTGGCAAAATTTGTATTTGTGCACCCTAGCCCCTTAAGATTGGGTGGAAGAAATAGGGGAGAATATGAAAGTCTCTCATATTCAAGTCTACAGATTAAATATCATCACAGGACATGTTTCTGATGGTTTCAATTCTAATGGTCTAATTATAACAGGGGAGAATAACTTTGAGGTGCCCTACCAAACTTTTCCACCAATATATAAATGTCTACAATAGACAGAAGCTGATTGTTGCACAACTGAAGAATTTTTGTTTTATTTCTTTAATCTTAAATTTGCATGAAATGTACTTTTCTAATATAATCTATGAGTTTTGAAACAAATATAACACTAAAATTAGTTATCGATACAATTATATAACTTTTCCTCTCAAATTTTTAAAGTAAAATTGGTTTGTCAAGGAAGTATACCATATGTATCTTATGTTTACATATTTTGTGGCACACATCTAAAAGGGTATATGCCACCACGTTAAGGCACTTTATGTCACCTTTAGTTACATTGTTCTTAGGAGGACTTGATCTTATTTATAATTTCTGGCTACACTGACACAACAAAATAGAATAAAGACACTGCAATTGGCTATTTCATTCAAGCAAATAATTGAACAATAGACAAATGTGGCAGTATTAAGTTTCATTTCTAGAAATTGAAATTCCCCTTATAGATTATGTTATATATGTTTTTCTTTGCATCTTGTAACATGAATTCTTCAGGGATAAGAGTCATTAGTTATTTGATGTTTTAACATTTGGCACAGTGTCTGGCATATAAAAGGAGATCAGTAAATACATTTTAAATAAACAAATGAAGATGGATAAGTGTAGGATGTACCTGTGTAGGATGCACTCTACCTGTATTGATTTCTGACCTGAATTTTAATTGGCTACTAATATATGAACTATTTTTGAATATTATCAAAAGTAAGACTAATGATTGAAATTCAAATGTATTTTATAGATTCTCAGAACATACTAACACAGCTGCATGTTGTCTGTTGGACACTAGGGGGGAGATGGTATTTAGATGGGGAGAATATTCAGCTAAATTTCTAAATTGCTTTTAATTTCAAATAAGAAAAGATTGAAATATAGGATTTCAGAATAAATAGGATTGTGGTTTCCAAGTAAATAAAATTAATTCCCAAATATATGCATCTTATTTTTTTTTCATGAATAGTATTAAATGCAGACATTACTTTGGAGGTTGTCTTCTATGACTTTATTCTTAATTACTGCTTACATTTTTTCTTCTATCTTCATTGTGTAGTATCTTTAAAAGTTGGTACATTTCTTAGTAGTTGTAAATTTTCAATGACTGGACTCTAAACATTTTAATTGTCTCCTTAATGCGCTTGTCTGAAAAAAGGTACCTCTTGACTTTAAGTATAGTTTTAAATTGAGGCAGAAGAAGCAAAGTTGAAGTAAACATCTTTTATTAAATTAATTTTAGTTTGACAGCCTGCAGCTATTATCTAATTACAGACAGTTGCCTAAAAGAGAAACTCATTAGTATGTGACATAATAGGGTGCATTCTTCATGTTGGTGTTCTTGTGAAAGGAATCTTGCAAGTAAATATATCCACCATGTTTTGAATACACTGAACTAGTACATTTTTGCTACAAAAGAGTTTCCCTTCAAAGTAAATTAACTATCCCAAATGGAGCACCAATAGGTTGGTTACATAGTTGTGGTTTTGTGGGACTTTGGAAACATATGGTCTATCATGATGTTAAAGAGCATGTACTTATATCTTTATTATACCTTGATAGGGTACAGATTAGTGAAGTAGATGAAAATGATAATATATTAAGCTTCTACTGATTTTATAGAAGATACTAATCCATGTTTAAAAGTATGGCAAGATCCTTCCAGGAAACTAAAGTAGACATGTGTTTCCTATTCCTTCTAGTAAAAACAACTACAAACACTGGACATTCTATATAAAACAAACATAAGAAGACTTTAAAAGGTATGGGCACCAGCTAGGGATCTCATGACCCAAGGAATGACACAGTGGTGAATTCCCAGGGTTTTCTTTTTGCTTCACGTATTCCAGACTTAGAAATGAAGAAACCAATCCCAACAGGTTATATATTATATGACTCCATTTAAAACATTATTTTAAACATTGTGACACAAGCATAGGAATGGAGAGCAGGTGGCTGGTTGCTGGAGGCTAAGGAGTACATGGGGAGGGGACATCAAGAAGTGAGTGTGGCTATAAAAGGGCAACAAGAGAGGAATGGTTAATTGTTCGTGTCAACTTGCCTGGGTTAATGGATGCCTGGATACCTGGGAAAACATTATTTTGGGGTGTATCTGTGAGGGTGTTTCCAGAAGATATTAGCATTTGAAACAGTAGACTAGTAAAGAAGATCCACTTTCACCAATGTGGGAGGGCACCATCCAATTTCTTTAGGGGCCTGATAGAACAAAAAAATGGTGGAAAGGTGAATTCTTTTTCTCTCCTTGGGCTGGGGACATCCATCTCTTCTTGCATTGAGACATCGGAACTCCTGGTTCTCTGGCCTTCAGACTCTGGGACTTACACTATCAGCTCCCTTGGTACTCAGGCCATTGTCATCAAACTGAATTGTACCACCAGCTATCCTAGTTCTCCAGCTTGGAGATGACATTCTGTGAGACTTCTCCATCTCCATAATAGTCTGAGGCAATTTCCATAATAAATCTCCTAGCCATCTCTTTATTTATCATCTATTAATATCTATCTATCTATAACATATTGATGATATTTTTCTGGAGAATGCTGAATAATACAATGAGGGGTCTTTGTGATGATGGAAATGTCCTATATTTGACTATATTAATGTTAATATCCTGGTTGTGATATTATACTATAGTTTCACCATTTGTTATTATTGGGAGAAACTGGGTAAAACATACAGGGGATCTTTCTGTGTTATTCCTTAAAGTTGCATGTGAATCTAGACTTGTATTAACAAGTATAATTTAAAAACCATCAGACAGAAAGTAGACATCTGTTATGAATGGGAATAGATAGGAAAATTACTAGCACAAAGAGAAAAATTTTCCACTTCCATTGATTCATTTCCATGTTTCTCTTCTGAGTTATTTAAATCCTTAATACTTCCTTTAGCTGTCCCCGTGTTTAGAATGCATGGAAGGCGGGGAGACAGGCAGAGATATAGGGGTCTTAAAATTAGAGAGACCATATTACCAAGATCTCTCTTCAACTTTCTATAAGATTTATGGGATATCATTTGGCCAAATTCTTAAGAACCTTCAAATCTCAAGTCTCAGTTATTCATTCCCCACTATCTTAACAGCTTCCTCTGGAAATAGTTTAAGCCAATCTATAAAGAGCACACACAGAGTCAGCCCATTAAAATAAGGACAAAACCCAAGAATTTTATAATGCAGGCAGAGGGAAATGGGAGACAGTTCTTGCATTAAAAAAGCTAAGCCTTTTTAAGGAAGGGGATGTAGGATAAAATTGAAAAGGAATTTAATCGCAGCTTTCTCACATATTTAGCAAAAAGGGCACTGCTGTGGAATATGTTAGCTTATATGAAATAAAGTGAGCATATTAGATCATCAGGACAAAGAAAGAGAAACTTTATGCTAGGACTAAATCCTGAGAGCAATTTATTTTGTGACTCTTAATTAATGATCTTTAACAATAAAATTAATTCTTTACTAATGTGTTTTACAAAAACTGCATCGTGTAAACTGTGTTGGTGGTTAAAAAAATAAGAAACAGACACTAAACCAAAACCAAACAAAATCCTGAAAATTTGCTAAGGGAGCAGATTTTAGGTGTTCTTCCCCTAAAGGTAACTATGTGAGGTGATGAAGAGGTTAATTTGCTCTACTATAGTAATCATCTCTCTCTCTCTCTCTCTCTCTCTCTCTATATATATATATATATATGAAGTGTGTATATATATAAGTGTATGTATATGTGTATATATGTATACACATGTGTATATATATATATCTATATCTCCAAACATTATGTTGTGTCTCTTGAATATATACAATAATAAAATTAAAAAACAAACAAGCAAACAAAATCCCCCCAAACCAAAACTTCTTAAGCAAGTGCTAAGGCCGTGACACTCAGCTGTGGCCCTAGGGATTCTTCCCATTGTTGACAGAGTAGGGAGAGTCTAGACTGAGTCACAGACTCAGGGTATGTGGCTATCGGTTGTAACCTTGAGCTCACGTCTTCCCATCCCTATGAGGTCTGTGTCCTCCCCACCCCTCTCTCTGGGGTAGCCAATCCTACCTCCTCACAGCACAGAGTTTCCTCTAAATATGGGGCCCTCATCACAGTTCTCCTGTTCTCATACATCTTCCCACCCCTACTTTTCAACGCTGGGTCCTTCTGGAGTCTTCATTGTCTACACAGATCCCCAGGTTACATTCACTTCCTTAACTCCTGCTAATATGATTTCCATAGCACAGTACATAAGACCTGGCTATTAATATACATATGGCATGTTATTTTTCCATGCATGTTGATTTTATATTCCCAATTAGATTGTAAATGTTCTGAGAGAAGGATATATCCACCTATCCACTGATCTACCTTTGCCTATAGGTGCAGGCTCCAGAGTGAGTCTAACTGGATGCCTAACTCTGCCACTTGTTAGCTATGTCATCTTGAAAAAGATTGATTAATTTTTCTTAGTCTTTGTTGCTTCATCTGCATGGATGTAGAAATAATTACATGGTATATATATTAGTCAGTGAGGACTGAATTAATTTTATATATGTGTAGCACACAGAACAGTACCTAGTACATTATGAACACTCAGCAAGGGTTACTGTTACCATCTCCTCTCTGTATTAGTCAGCATTATGTGGGAGAATCTTCATCAAACCTTGTATAATTAAAGAACACCCTAGACATGGAGCCTGCTCACCAAGACATATGTCCTTTTCTTTCTGGGCCCTCAGCTGAACTCTATTTCCTAATTCTTTCTGGGACTGAATGTTGGCCAATAAAATTTGAGAGGAGTGACATGTGCCATTTCAGGCCTGACTCATTAACAACCTCCCACGTGTCCTCCTTCATGCTCCCAGCCAGCTGGGATAAAGATGACACAGAACATGGAAGCCAGATGTTGAAGACGGTAGAGCCCCTGTCAGCCTGGCCACCACTCCAAACTGTTTACCTAGCTGGTTAGTTGTGTCAGGTTGCAAGAAATAAACTGCTCTTGCATAACCACAGTGCACATCTCGAGTCTGTTTGTTATAGCAGTTCATACAACCCAGCTGTTACTCACAATGAGGAGCTCTAACAATTGTGCATGTGAGAAGCAGATCGACACAAGTCAGCATCTCTATCTTACACTATCTGTCCATTTGTCCTCTACTTTGGGCCGCACATACAGACAGCTGCTTGTTTGCTCTGTCCACAGCATCTCTATATGCACGGCAAGTCTCACCTACTTAGTGATCTCATGGGATTCTACCTGTATCTTTGTTTTAACTCTATTTAATATGATCACTTATCTTTTTTAAATTTATCCAAGGACCCCAAGGCAAAAGTTGCATTTGTTGCAGAGCCTCTATTTTAAGTAAGAGCATCTCAAACACCAAACACTACCTCCAAAATTTGTTCAGCATTATTCAAATAACTTGATGACAATAGAAACGTATGTGTGCACATGTGCATTTGTGTGTTTGTGACTTTCCTAAGTTACCTAGCACAGGGCTGGCTGAACTCAATAAAATGTTAATTCACAGATTGATTGAACAAAGCCTACCCAACTTCCCGCATCTGCCAGAGTTGAAGTGAGGTGTTCTCCTAGATAAGAGGAAGATCATAGGTTGGAAAAGGCAGGTATTCCTGAGTAAGCACTTCTCTGTCTTTTTGGAAGCAAACTTAACTGCTTGGTCTCTTGATTCTCTGCTTTGTTCATTCAGCAAGCTTGGTTTTATCTGAGGTGATGGGAACATAAAAATACATCAGTGCACGTGACATTCTCAGGGTAGTCACTGATGCATCTGCCCATCTTGTGATTTCACTGAAGATGTTCTTCAAAAGCCACTTTATGGAGCATTCCTGTGTGGGATCGGGACATTGGAATGAGAGAAAAATGTAGGATAAGACCTCAGAGTCATATGCAGTGAACAAAATTGAGTTCCAATATGGAGGAAAAAAACAATCAACCTTTAGTCAGGGTCATAAGTGGTTCTTTTTTTAAGAGACGGAAATTTGGGATCCTGTCCAGCTCAATTGTGGTTTGGGAACGGAACTCCCTGTCCCTAGGAAGTAGAGGACATGAGCTGTTTCTTTCTGTTAGGCACCTGGACTGCACGGAAGTGGCCCTGGGACTGCTACTAGTCATGACTCAGTCCAGCCTGGAATGGGGTGAATCGGGCATGCCATTTCAGATTCCCAGGGTGGGGTCAAAATGACAGTGTCTTGGCCAACAGAGGCTTGTTCCATTGCTGGTGCTTTATGGAGGATGAACCAGCACCAGCAGCCAAAGAAAGTAAAGATTGAGCAACACCCCCCTACATTGTCTCCCCCAACTTCCTTTCAGAGCAGCCCCACCCAAGTCCTAGCAGATGTTAGTGGACGTGGGATGACCCTGCAGATGGCTGTGTCAGGGCAAATTTGTGAGCTTATGGGTTTCTCTCTTTCCCTTCCCTTCCCCTATCTGGTAGCTGACGGTGCTGGGGAGAAAGAGAAGTGTTTTGATGGTGAGAGCAAAACAAGAAACAAGTCATGAGTCTGCTATTTTTTGATGGGTAACTGGCACAGCACACATTGTCCTTCATTAGGTTAGTAGTCTCAGTATGACACAGCAGGTTTTGGTCACGTAAATGCAGTCTTAGAATTTTTAAGATTCTAAATTTAAATTGCTAATCATAAGACTAAACTTGATGTCTCCTGATCCAGCAAAACATGTTAGTCAAGCTATGTAGTAATTATTTCAAAAATTCAGGATCTTGGTAAAGAGGACTTAGGATACAAAGCAATTGAGATATATATATATGTTTATATATATATATGATATATATATGTCCATTTGGAAATTTATTCGATGCTATAACTATACACATGCTCCAATATTTGAATACAGTCTTTTTTAGCTCAAAAAAATTAGTGATTATAGAAATCACAGATATTAGTGGTAATAGTATTTATTCTAGGAGTGGCTAAATCATGCAGGTCAACTATAATGGGAGAAAGATAATGCTGTTTGCAGCCTCAGTATAGATATAGATTCCTTCTCAAATAATCCTTTGATCTTACTTCTTGAATTTTGTGTGAAGGAAATAAAACCAATACCACAAAATATGATAACCAATACCATAAACATATCCATCTCAACATTGTTTATAATAGGACAAATTGGAAAAAAATCTAAGTACCCTACAATGTAATGCTGGTTAAAAGAATTATATTAGAGTCATAAAATAGGATGCTTCGATCAATTTAAAATAATATTTATTGATATGAAATCTTATTTTAAAAGCACTTTTTTAAAAGGAAGAAAATAGTAGCAAACCAAAACTATATATTAATTTGGCACAGTAATATATACAAATATGCAAAGTTATTAAAATACAATTATTTAATATATATTAAAAGTTCTCTCTATATTGTCATACAAAAATACTATACAAATGTTAACAATACTTATCATTTCATGGTAGAATTATGAATTTTTTTCTCTTTCCTACATGTAGAATATGTGTGTGTGTGTTTATTTATGAACATGTATTGCTTATGCCATAAAGATAAAGTTATATTAAAATATTAGAGATTTCATGGGAAAAGGGCAGAATAAAGCTGCAGTACAGAAGTTCTCCCACTCAGTAGGTAAGAAAGTGAATAAAATATCATATAAATAAATAAAAATAATTTAAAGTTTACCCAACAACCAAACAAGAAAAGAAGAGCAACCACATGTCATCAAGTACAAAATGTGGTGGTCGAGGCAAAATCATAGCTCTGGCATGGAGCTGAGTGCAACGTTCCTATCTTTGCTCTCACATACCAGTAGCAGAATAGAAGAGAACAGGTCAATCAACAACATTCTCAGTGTTCGCATTAAGGTTTGTACCCACCATCACCAGATTAGAAAGCAGAAAGGAAGCTGAAGCCAAGAGGATCGGGAAGTTATCCCAGGAAGCGTCAAGGACAAGTCCTGTAGAGAAAAGGCCACACCAACAGAGTCAATAGAAATGGATAAAACGTCTTCTGGAAAGGGCTGACATTTTCCAGGACTTCATGATGAACTTTGGAAAAAAATTCAAAGCCCCAGTGGATTCCATTTTAAGGCTAGAATCCTTTCCCAAATAGGTGAAATGATACAGAACACTTAAGAAAATCCCAATGGAGAGAACAGAAGTGGTGAGCTCCAATAAGGGATGGATGCATGTAGTGCCCACTGAGCTCACCCTCACTTCCACTTTCCTCCTACAGCACTCACTAGGGCCTTCGGGGTACAGAGAAGTGGATGGAACAGCTACGCTGAGCCTTCAAGGTGGCCAGGTTGGCTGAAAATAGAAATAGATCTGGAGTTACTCACCTCACCCAGAAATAACACACAAAGAATGGGCATGGCAATTGTGAAAATATACTACAGTAGAAAAAAAAATCTCATAGGACTGTTCTATAAGAAAACATAGTCCAAAGACCAAATGAAATTTAGACCTCAATAAAATAATTTAGTAATAAGTTGAATAATACAAGAAGTTATTGCTGAGTTGAGGAGGCAAGTAATGTTATTACAGAAATGATATATGAAAAATAACACCAAGGGACAGAATAGATGGTTGAAAATCAACTTACTTTTTTAGAAAGGCTTGAGATAGCCAAAGATATTGCTAAAGAAAAAGAGAATTAAAAATTAGGGAGAGAATGATGAATTCTGATGATGAAAGTCAAAGATAATCCAAAATAAAGAAAATCAGTGTCTATGAAATAGAAGATAATTCAATAAATAAAATACAAAAAGTATTCAAAGGAAGAATGGAATAATACTTTTTTCTGAAATAAAGAGAAAATTGAATCTCTAGTTTTGAATGGAGGTAGTATGTTTTAGGAAACATGCACATCATCATCAAGCAACCAACACTGAAAAATGTCCCATTTAATTTGTTGAACTTCAAGGATAGAGAAATCTTCAGGCAATAGACGAGCAAAGCAAGTCATCTCTAAGGGTAAAAATAAAATAGGCAGGATTTGGTTTCTTAATGCTAACAGTCATTGCCTGAAAATAATAGAAAATTCCACCCTTGGTCTCTGGCCATGAACCCCTTACAGCAAAATGATGATACCTGTCAGAGAATTTACAGCTGGTGCAGCATTTATAGAATGTATATAACAATAGTACCAACACCAATATGCCTACCGATGGGAGAAGCCAGTATAGGAATAGATTTAAAGAAACAACTAATTTGTTCTATAAAGCCATTAGGGATATATTTCCATATGCTTGTATTAATTTGATTTTTCTTTCCCCCTCTTGATGTATTGTTGTCTGTGCCTTAGAATAAGCTTGTGCAGAACTATTTAACACAGAAATCAGCTGACAGAGAGCTACATCCAATTCTCAGGCAGGCCAGTCATTTTCCACACAATGAAATGGCAATACGTAGGTTTTTTTGTCCTAAAGAAGCTTTAACTCAATCTCCCAATACCTTTGATCATCAATATTAGTATTGTCATAAGACTTATTTACATGATGTCATTGAATCTTACCAACAATGTCAATATTACACCATATTGCAGTATGATCATGATACAATTCAGTTTCATTATAGAACAAATCAGTAAGAATTATAGAGATATTTACTTTGCCTTTCCAACATAAGCTATAATTGAGGACAAAGACAATCATCCCATCTTATCCCACAGGCTCATACTGAGACTGATTTCCATTGTCTGTTATTATATAGCAGGGCTCACCTCTCTCCTATGGAAAAGTCACAAGTGGTATTCAGAAAACTATTCTGGGCCCTAGAGCAGGCATAGTACATCAGCATAAATCACAAGTGCCCCCACACCAGTTTGGAGGGCTGCAAGACTCCCAAAGGAGTGCCCTTTGAGCCTCTGCAGCTGAGCTAGAGGGCCACTACCCCACTACCCACTTCATCTAGCATTTGTATTACATAGCCATGAGGCCTTGTTGGCTCAGGGTACAGGCCTTTTCTAATGCTGGCTGTTAGCAGTGTCCGGCATTATTTGTTGAGTCTGCCTGACCCACTTTGCTAAAGCCTCATTATCTTTCTAGGCTGACTCCCATCCTTTGCCCTCATCCTGGAAGAGAACTCTCTCTAATCTGCCTATTCTAGTTAGTAAATCTTTTTCCTCTGAATGTTTCTCCTCATTTAAAGCAAACTCAGCCTGTCCCAGGAAACCTAGATCAGCACTTATACTCCCTTAAGGTCCTTTTCTGTATAGTGCTGTTTAATCCACAATGCATGTTGCCATTGTGTCTGAGTGCAGTTAGGATACATGTTTTGCACCCAAAAATGTTGGGTCCCCCACACAAGAGTTAGATGAGTGTCAGTCACACCTAGAAGTGGTTTAGTTTGAGTGTGCCATGAGCCCTCCTACAGCCTTTCTTGTCTCAGAGAGGGACTGTTCCCTAGAGGGTCTACCAGGTGATGCTCACTGCTTTAATCCCATCAGGGACCCATCATATCTCTCCTTTTTACTTTAATAACTTTCCATCCACAAAGACAAGGGTGATATGCATTTGTGCATAACACACAGTGGTATATTGGATGTGCTGCCATTATATTTTGCCCATTTTAACCAGGGACCTTTCTAAGCATTTGATCATCAAGGTTTATAGTTACACAGTGATCAGTCTGTTGGGAGCCAGATACCATTTCTCATAAATTCCTTCCCAAATGATATCTATCCTGAAAGATAGGAGTCAAAAGATACTGGCATGTTACTAGAGTTTCATTTAGTCATTAACAGCCATTCCAGTTCATTATAATATCATAGGACCAGAATGTCTCTCACAGTTATGCTCAGGTTTGCAGATTGCTGTTCAACCTTGCCAGGTTCCAAAAGCAGGGATTTGGCAAACATAAAGATTCACTCTTTTGTACTAAGATATAACACATTATTGTACAAAGATATAATTGTACTAAGATATAACACATTATTGTCTGGCTCTGAGCCTCATAATGTTAAATTTCTCTTGTTATATAACCTACTTATTCAATCTCTTACCCTCAGGTATTATTTCTCCTTCTCTTCATTTGTTATTTATTTTTACTTGAACTTTTTCACCTTGGGAAAGGACAGTAGGTTTGGCTGCTATGTTGGTCCAAATTGCTAGCAGCAATACTAGTCTAGAAACTGTGTCCCCTTAGTCCACTCCTATTCATGAAGGATAGAGTTACACAGGTGTAGAACGAGGGAGATATCTGACCATTCTACAACACAGTAGCATTCACTGTTAACCCCACTTTGCCAGACGGGGTGAAGGCACAATCCACCCTATCAAG
Organism: Cheirogaleus major; assembly: GCA_963574435.1. Taxonomy (NCBI): domain Eukaryota; kingdom Metazoa; phylum Chordata; class Mammalia; order Primates; family Cheirogaleidae; genus Cheirogaleus; species Cheirogaleus major. The sequence continues at coordinate 59,069 of CAUYPO010111217.1, forward strand.
CCCCTAGGAATTCTGACACAAAGGCTTAAACATATAGTTGCAGTTCCCTGCTTAGGAATCACCCCTCCTTCTGGTACCCACAGTTGCATCCCTGATGCTGGAACCACTGCATTATATAGGAAAAAAGAGAGTTGATATGATGTAGGGAAGAACTGTATAGTTGCACTAGCATCCTCCCCCACTCTTTCTTCACTGGATCCCCCAGAAAAGCAGAGATATCTATGCAGAGGGGACCCTCCCTTAGTGGCCTTCATGTTGAGTGTGAGCACACACTCATGAAGGCATGTAAACCAGCCCTTCATACCTTTACCTCTTCCCATTCTAGACAAAAAAATGTTTCAACAGTCAATTACAATTCTCTATTGAACCATTACTCTGAGGATGATTTGCAGCATGGCATGCCCATTTGATGTGGTATCTCTTTGCCTGTTGTTGGACACTATGGACTGTGAAGTACATCCCTTGGTCTGAAGAGATGTAACGTGGCAGCCCAAATTGGTACAGTAACTTCTGTTCTAGTCCTTTAATAATATTTGGAACATTTGCATCTACCACTAGTTATGCAAAACCCAGCCCACAGTATCCATTTGTGCTAAGACCCATTTGTAGCCTACTGGGGCTATTATCATTGGTCCAATGTAATCCACTTGCCAGCTATATGCAGGACCTTCCTCCAGGGATTCTGCAGTCTCTGCCTCCCTTGTTGACAGACAGAACAGTTCTTATTGGCATTTTGTGCTCAGAGCATGCAAGAAGAGTATGTATAGGTTCAACCCATCTTTGCATGGCAGTAGTTCCCCTGTGTCCACTTATTTCATGGACTCGTGTGGTCACTTCAAAGGAGAGCACCAATTGGTACATTTCATTGTTCCAATCATTTTCTGAACCTGGAAGGGGGCTCTTCTGATGGACATTGACATGTCCTACTTTACTTTATCCTTTAAATTCCCAGAGTGATTTCCTTAAGGCCATTTCCAATATGAATATGAACTTGATAGTCCAGTTTTCTGTTGCTCATCTACCTAACCATATGGCCAAGCTGTTAGCTTCTGTCTCAGTCTGTAAGAGCCCAAACATAGGGGCCTTTACTAGTGTTCAATTCTTCCATGACTCCTAGAAAAACGGCATGCAATGAAGCCCATTAAGCTGATTTATTCTTACTTTCTTCTATCGAAGTCTTTACATCTGCTGGCCTTAATGTGGTAGTTTTCCAAACAGGACATCATCCATTCATCTTGGAATTGTCATCTGTAAACCAAGCAGCTTTTTGTTGGCCAATCAAGAGCTAGTCATAGGGCACTGTCCAATGGCATAAGGTTGTGGCAGCTTCTCAGGTGGTTCCAAAGTCAGTCTCAGATGGGAAGAGGCTACTTGCTCATGGATATGGTGCATGCCTCCTTGCATCCCCCCAGTATCATGCTCCTGTATGAACCATTTTCATTTTATTATGAAACTTTTCTAGGTACTGCCTTCCTTACTAGAGGTTTCTCTAACATCACTCAACAAATTATGGGTATCTCAGGTTTTAGAATTATTTTATGTTTCTCAATCATTGAGGCAGCCTCAATTAATGTCCCAAACCAAGCTAGTAACCATTGGTCAAATGGTGTGTACAGGGCGGCAGCACCTGGAAATGTTCTGATACAAAAATCCCAACGGTCACCACTGGGAGGCGCTCACAGGATTTTGCCATAAACTCTAGTCTGCATAAGGTGAGTGGCAGACACTTCCAAATTATATCTGAGTGGTGATTATAAGGGCTCAGAGGCATTGAGGGAGTTTCCACATTTTGTGATTTAGACATGGCCTGTTTTTGTTTCAGGTCCTCTCTCAAATATGGCTTTTGGGCAGTCATATGTATAGGATCTGGCAATAAATTCCCAAATGTGGAGTATGTGTTCTCTAAAATCCAAATACACCAACCAAACACCAGGCTTCTTATTTGGTCATAGGGCTGGGCAACAAAAGCAGTTTGTTTGTGGAATATCCCAGGTAGCTCTCGCTCAGGGTTATTCCTAAGAAATTTTCCATTCGAGTGGACATCAGGACATGTGCTGGATTTATTAAACAGCTTCAGTTGGTCATGTGAGTCACCATTGCATTCAAATCAGTCTTTGCTTGCTCTTCAGTTTCCCATGTTACCATAATGTCATCAATATAGTGTATTACTACACTCAAGCCCTGTATCAAGTCCAAATCTCTTCCAACAAATTGCGACCATAAACTGGTGAGTTTAGATAACTCAATAGCAGTAAAGTAAACGTAATTTAGGATCCTTCCCAGGTGCAAGTGAACTACAGTTGGCTCTTTTCCAAAACTGAGATAGAGAAGAAAACATTTGTAAGATCAAACACGGAGTACCACTCTCCTTTAGCTGGTTGTATTTTTTGCATTTTCGAAACCATGTCCAGGACTGCTGAGGCTATGGGAAGTACAACATTATTTAAACCTCCGTAGTCTACCATTAGTCTCCATGAGCCATTTGCCTTTTTCACAGGCCATACAGGACTATTGTACAGAGAATTTGTTGGACCAGCACTCGAGCATCTAGTATGTCATTAATTAAAGTGGCAATCTCTTTTTGCCTACAAGGTATCCTATATTGTTTTAAATTAATCACCTGTGTGGGTTCAGGCAGTTCTAGTAGTTCCCATTTAGCTTGTCCAATTAAGACTAGCCTGAGGACAGACTTACACGCCTTCTGTTTTACATTATTAGGTAGGGGAAGAAATTCACAGTCAAACACAATATCCATTCCAACAATACGTTCAGGTAAAGGAGACCACCTCACATAAAGTTTGTTTAAAAATTCCAATTTCCATCCAAACTTTCACCTTAATCCCGTCAAATTTTGCATCGCCATATCCTCACAATATGACCTTAGCCTCCTTAAGACTACACCAACAGGTTTGGAATCATAGTGCATTGTGCTTCTGTTGAGGAATTCCAGAAAAGTCTTTTCTCCTCTTTGTGGCCATTTAATCCCCACATGTGCGTATGGCTTCATATGGTACACCACGTGTGCATATGGTACCCAGCAGGGGGTTGGGAAGTCTCTGGCATCTCCTTCTTTATTTTGATTAATTTGCCTAACCATCACCCAGATAATTCAAGGCGTGTTTCTCATTATAATCTTTGGCTTTCAGCTTTTTAAATTTCTCCAAACTGAGGTAAATGGAGTGAATTTGTTTGGGGCCTTTTAACATTGGGGGACCAGCAGAGCATCTCCTTGGTCCATCAACCTTTGATAGGGCTGTATCCACGCCAACAGTGTCCACCATACTCATCCTATTCTCCAGCAATCATCTTAAGATTTTCACCCTGCTGAGTTCCTTAAGTCTTCCTTCTATCTCTCCCCATTTTTAATTACCTTTATGTCCTTGGTAGCAGTAAGACCTACAGAAGGACATTGAGACAGTAAATCTGATAAGGCTTCTTGGACCATGTCTTAATCTGTTCAGACTGCTATAACAAAATACCATAAACAGGACAGCTTATAAACAACAAAATTTTATTTCTTACAGTTCTGAAGGCTGGAAAGTCCAAGATCAAGGCAGATTTGATATCTGGTGAGGGCTCACTTTTTGGTTTATAGGTGGCATCTTCTTGCTGTGTCCTCACATGATAGAAGGAACAAATGAGCTCTCTTTCAGGCTCTTTTATAAAGGCACTAATCTCCTCCATGATGACTCTGTCTTTATGATCTAGTCACTTCCCAAAGGCCCCACCTCATAATGCCATTACCTTGGTGGTTAGAATTTCAACATAAATTTGGGGGGCACATAACTTTTAGATCATATCAGACTGTTGTTTTATTTTGAAGGAGTAGGTTATATGGGGTGCCCATGCAAAAGGGGCCCCTTAATCATAGCATTTACCATAACCTTGGTAATGGGTGTATTCAGTAGGTGAATATCCCAGTCAATCATAATGCTAATGCCACATGGCTTGCATACAAAGAATATCAGTTGCTTCATCTGGCACTTATAGGGGAATTGGGCAGTCTGCCTTCTCAGAATAAACGTACTTTATAGTGGCTTTCATCTAGTCCACAGGCTGGCTGTTCCCTCAGGAATAGCCTCCTGTATGTCTAGATCATGTGTAGCCATCTGTGATTGTTCAATAGTGAGCCATGGGTCCTGTATCAAACCAAAAATGCTTTTCCACTCTGTAGCATCCAAAGCCAAAAACACAGCCTCGAGTTAATCACTCTCACAATCCATTTTAGTAAAAGTTCTTTGGGAAGCTGATGATACCAATAAACAACTTCTTAACACTATGCTCTCTGGTTTTTATGGTTTCTTGGTTCCCCCCCACCACCACTCATTGACTACCTTCTTGGAGACCAGAGGTCTTGAAGGTATTTTCTGTTGTTTCTACATAATTTTTCCCTTAGGGGACATCTTGAAACTGATGGACAAAGCTCAGACTCAGTGAAAGATGAGTTTGGTCTAGCTTTAAGATCTGACCCAGCATTCTCTTTTAACTTCATTTTAGCTAGTATAGCTAACAATTACCAAGGGGTTGCATAGTTTACATTTTTCTTATTAGTTTGTATTTTCTTACGCATCCCTGGAGACAATTTTCCGGGAGTTGGATCCACCTCTAAATTCCACTGGTACCTTTCACCTTTCATAACTGAGCATAGCACAGTTGCTGCTCCACGCCATGGGTGACCATGTGACCACGTGGCCACCCAGGAATCAAATGTTCTTCATCCCTGACCCTTCCATCCTTTTTCTTATTAAACTAAACTTTCTGGGAGTCAGGACTGTTCTAGCAAATCCTACATCTGACACCAACTAAAAAAGGAAAAACCAAACTGTTTTTCTCTACTCTTACAACACTTCTGACGCCAGACATGTGGGATTTTTCCCCACCCACCAACCAATTCTCCAACTCCCCAGACATCAACTGGGTATCCTCCAATTCAATTTAATTGTGATACTATCTACCTGGAATTAGTGCAGACCCCACGGGCTAAGGGCTCAGTCCCACAAGACTTCCCCCACTTCAGATGCCAATTGCAAGAAGGGGGTCTCCAAGTTACCCAGACTTTTGTCCAACTTGGCTACAAATGGATAATTCCCAAGACCTACTCTTCATGTTTGATAGTTTGCCATAATGGCTCACAGAACTCAGGGAAGCATTTACTTCTGTTTGCCAGTTTATTACAAAGTATGTGATAAAGGATAAAGGATGTGAATACAAATGAACAGCCAGAAGAAGAGGTGCATGGGATGAGGTCCAGAGGATCCTGAGTGCAGGGATTTCTTTCTTGTAGAGTTAGGGTACATCACCTTCTCCACATGTTGATGTGTTCACCAACATGGACGCTTCCCAAACCCCATACTTCAGGGATTTTTATGGGAGCTTTATCATATAGGCATGATTTGTTAATTCAATCTCCAGCTCCTTTCCGCTTCCTTGAGGATGGGCATAAGGAGTTTCAAGTTCCAAGCTTCTAATCATGTTTTAGTTTTTCTGGTGACCAGCCCTAATCCAGGAGCCTGCCAAGAGACACCTCATTAGAACAAAAGATGTTTCTATTACCCAGAAAATTCCAAGGAATTTAGGAGCTTTGTGTCAAGAACTGGGGCCAAAACCCAAATATTAGAACACAAGATGATTCTAGCATTGCTATAACTTAGGAGGTTATAAGGGTTTAGGAGCTCTGTGTGAGGAACGGGAAGCAGTACATATATTTATAGGCTGATCCCCTTGCTATGGTTGAGTGGAACATATTATGGTGCAGGGGTTCCACATCATCTGGAGTCCTAACTGTTTGCAAGCAAAGCACTCACAACTGCTGTTCTTCTGGAGACTTTGGGAGGTTTGAGGCTTGTTGGTGCAGACCATGCTGGTAGTGAGTCAGGGAAAGAGAGGATGCCCAGTACTGTTCTCCACAGCACTTGGAAGACCTCAGTGGTTCCTGTGGCTCCATACGAAGGAGAACTGAGTTCAGAGGAGATTCAAAGTAAACCAAGTGGCCACACAACAAAAATGGTGTTTCCCAGGAGGGAGGGCAAAAGGAAGGGTGCAGCTTTCTGAGTAGGGCAGGAAGCAGTGAGCAGTGTGCCATTCCAGAAAAACCACAGACGCAATCTATATTGAGACAGCACTTCAGCAGAGGCCACCAGCGTGGATGGAACCAGACCAAATCAGAGAATACCAGAAATGCCTCAACACCACTGATATGGGTGGTTAAAGATGAAAATTCCCACCTCCTCTTCTCTTCCCTCTCCCTTCCTCCCTCTCCCCCTTCTAGGCTCTGCCTTCTCCTCTCTCCCTCCTCTTTCTCTCCTTTCCTTCCTTTACCACCGCTACTGCTAATGTTCTTCTCCTCTTTCTCCTTCTTCTTCTTGAGTATATTAAAAAGAGAATGCCAAAGAATGGTGTGTGGAAAGTTGTATACATATATGTGCACAAACATGTCTTTGGGCTGGGAGGCTGGGGAACAAGAGTCAGCATGGAGGAAGGAGGTGAGAAGGTGGAACAGATACTCCAGATGCCATAGCAATGGTCTCATAGTGAAGCCTGGCAAGCCAGCCCCAGCTGCAAGAACACGTGCTCCCACATTGGTGAAGCTGTTTACATCTGATAGAGGAGCATGTAAACTTTAAAGAGACTCTAATTTAATCCCTTCTTTTAAAAGTTAATATGTGTGTTATAAGACTTCATTCCCAGTAGCAAGTATTTAGAGCAACCTTTTTTTAAAGAAGGTAGGAGCTGGATGTTGTGGCATCCTTGTAGTCCCAGCTACTTGGGAGGCTGAGGAGGGAGTATCATTTAAGCCCAGGAGTTCAAGTCCAACAACTTGAACTGGCAACACCTCATCTCTAAAAGTAAATAAATAAAGAAAGAAACAAATTAGAAAGGTGTTGAAAATTCCAATTAAAATGATAATCTCTGAATAAACATGTTAGTAACTAAAATTATTTTGTGATAATATTTTCACCAAAATTATACATGATAGAGTTCAGAGTTATTCAGTCAGCTTAACTTTTTTAAAAGTAAATTTTTAAAATTATGCATAATGTAGCATAACATTTTGCAATGTTAGCATGAAGATATTTCTCTATATATTAATGCAATGAATTAAGTAATCCCACCACCCACTGAGGGCAAAAGATGAGCAATATGTCATGTTCTAGGTAGGGTGCATAGCCATGGCTATACAGGCAAAATCAGATAGAAGGCTTTAAAAGCATTTGGATCAAAATGCCAAAGTGTGCGGGCGTTGGTGGTATAGTGGTGAGCACAGCTGCCTTCCAAAATGCCAAAGTGTTAATTAAGTGCTATATCAGAAAAATCAAAGAAAAAGATGATTTTTAAAGCTGAATTATTTGGATTGATTGCACAAAATGACAAACAGAAAAAAAAGAAAAATTAAAAAAATAAAATTATTCCTAGTTTAGATGCAGATTTGATTAGCTTCTCTTTACTCTAGTTTTCTTCACATCATACATACTTCCACATTTAACTAATAAGAAAAATTAAAATTTGCATATAATTCAGATACCTTTTCTTATGAGCTAGAGAGACCAACCAACCAAACAAACAAACAAACAAACAAAACAAAAACCCAAACAATCCCACCCATTAAACTCCTGAGTTGAGTCAGGAAGTTTACTATATGGGACAATGTGTCAGGGAATGGGCACTGATGAATAGTCAGCAGGACAGCAGTTGGTCAGTCATTTACAGGACATCAGGAGCTTGGGAAGCCCAAGAAGTTTTAAGACCAGGAGGATAGAGAGAAGGGCTCGAGCTCCTTAATAGAGTCAGGGCATTTACGGGCTCGGATAAAGGTGATGTGTTTCTGTATTTCTATCTCAGAAATAAACAAGAGCTCATCCCCAAAAAAGTGAGTCAGTCTATATTCACACATTTTATTTAGGAAAAATAAAACAAAACTAGATAACATCTTATGGGCATCTTTACACAACAAAGATTTTTTTTAAAGTGTCTTTGTTACTCTAATGGATGTTATATGCAAACGTATTCCAAGATAATCAGTGTCCCTCTGCAGAAAACCCTGGTGGTTTTAGGGAAGTGATTAATTTAAATCTGTAACTTTCCCCGTGCTCTTTTAGATTCTTTTTTAGCATCTTAGTGGGGAAGCTTAAGAATTCTTACGGCGCCCCCTGCTGGCATCAAATAAGAAGTGCAGCTTTAATACATAAAACTTTCTGGAGTTCATCCTGAAAATGATGGCCAAAGATCAACTTTTTATTCTAAAAACAAGATTCCTTCCCTCTCTAATCTCTGAAAAAGTTTGAGACGTAAATTCACAACATGAAAACTAACTAAAATTTCTTGGAGACACTACTTTTCAGAAGTCAGACCAATAATGAATCTTAAGTTAAAACATTGAATTTAACAGCACAGCTTCAAAAATTTATAGTTCTGAAATTTGACTCCAGAAATGACTTTGTGATCTTTTGAACTTCCAGACTGTATCTCTGCCTGCTACCGTTCTCTCTAGAGACCCCATCATTATCCGTGGCAGATACGGGAGATTCACCAATCACTCAATTTTCTCTCCCACTCTTTCCAGTCGCCTGCGCTGTCCTTGCCATTGGGCAGCAGTGATGTGTCACATATGGGTCCACACACAGAGGAGCCCAGCCAACAACCCCCCCTGTATCTTCTTCTACTGTGGGCACTGCAGATGTTCCAGACAGTGGAGTGTCCATCAGCCTAGAATCAGGGGTCCTCAAACTATGGCCCACGGGCCACATGCGGCCCGCCGAGGACATTTATCTGGCCCGCTGGGTGTTTTTGCCCGTTTTGTTTTTTTACTTCAAAATAAGATATGTGCAGTGTGCATAGGAAAATTTGTTCATATATATATTTTTTAAACTATAGTCTGGCCCTCCAACAGTCTGAGGGACAGTGAACTGGCCCTCTGTTTAAAAAGTTTGAGGACCCCTGGTAGATACTTGGGTGCCTGCATTGAGCAAGGCACCCTGTGTGGCTCTCCCACAGCTGACCTAGAGCAGACTATATGTGAATGTGAAACACCTGTTAGGAGTTAGCAGTTGAGATTTTGAAGTTCATGTGTCCCCAAAATAACAAAGTAGCTGATGTCTTCAGAACAGTTACACCATAATTAGCACAATCCTGAGCATTTTGC